>VXBJ01004002.1:596728-644471 GCA_013400055.1 Nycticryphes semicollaris | reverse complement strand
CATGAATTTTTATGATTTTACATAATCTTTGTCATTTTACTTCTTCAAAATATGACTCATTTCATTACGTGGATGCTTTATCTAAACAATGCTACAGGGTTGGAATTTTATGACTGCCCTTGAAAATCAGACAAACTTGTTATTTAACAAATCTAGCAGCACAGTATCACAAAATGAATTAATGCACTATTTTCCTTTCACTTGTGTTCAGTCATTTAATAAGACCTTTTAATTCTAATATGATCCAGACTTATCTAGTGTTTAATGTTAATAAAATATGGAGTAAGAATGGAGAAGTAAATAGGTGTTTCTTTTATATTGTTAGCAACTAAAGTAATTCTTGAATGTGTATTAAAAATGGCAAGTCACCTCAGTTGCTGCTTGCACACTGAAGAATTCCAGTACATTCATTCTTTGTATTTCAGATTGACCAACATGAAGTATCTCATCTAACATCACTTTTATGGTATGTTTTACCTTTTGGTGTATCCTAGTACTTACAATAATTTACAGTTAATTACAGTAACATTATTAACCAACATTGATGGAAACTTAATGAAACACTTCAGAGAAGCTACTCAATAAAACCACCTGAAATATGACCAATCTAGTATTCTTTACTATATTTGATGAGTAACAAATACCTTTTCCACAAATTAGACTTATATAAAGATTAACCTTATGAATATCCTGCACAGTAGCATTTACTGTAGAAAAGATACCTTACTAAAGCAGCAGAAAAAAAAAAAATCAGAAATATAAGAAGATATTAAGACTCCTGGATAATATTCTAGTCAACAAATATTTTGTCTCATAGCCATGATTCAGGTTTTTGTTTCTCAATACTTGTTTTACACTCTCAATAATCTCTTCTCAAGTAAATGCTAGATACAGTAAGTAATTAGATTTAAACAACTAATTTCTTTAATTCCACACACATCCACAAACATATATACACAAATACACTAGCATACAACAAAATACTAATTAACGGAACTACATAGTGAATAATTTTTTTTATACATAATGATTTTATCTACGCAATGAATTAAAAGACCTGGAAAATTTAAGCAGATATGTAAGGACAAAGAAATTCTATTCACACAAAACAAATGTAATTGTAAGTTGTTTGTACTTATCAGTGTGAACCACAAGCAGTCAAGTTAGCAACTCTCATACAAAGCATGTATTACCTCACACTAAATTCCAGTGTAGTTCCTGAGATTGTATAATCTCTGCATTCAGTATCATTTTATTATCACTGTAATAACTGTAATTTCTTTTAGCCCCTAAAGATATAGAAACAACTGTGGGTTTGTTTGTTCTTGTTTGTTTGTTTTAATTCTGGCTCCATTTAGGTATAGAAAATAACCTTTGGATATTGTCTTCAGTTCTGAGACAACAAAAAGAATGTTGGGAAACAGTTTTTTACCGATACAACTAGCTCTGTTGAGAGATGTGAGATTTTAATAGAAAATTCCTACTTTCTGACATTTGCATTTACAGGCTGTATTGTAAATACTGCTTGTTTGCTTTAACCTGAATCTTATCAGAAACATTATAGTTTTCAATTAAAATTAAGAGAAGGAACCCTAGAAGTCAAAACATGAAAACAAATGTTGCAAAGCTGAAGAATAAATATTGACAGTTTTCGGGAAAATGCCAATGTAGAAATGAGACAGCCCAAATCTTTCTCACTTAAAGCCAGGATTAAAAACAACTCTAGCTAAAGTTAGGGGAATGGATGCTAGGAGTTTCTTTTTTAGGTGGGCAACAATAGTTTGAAGCACGCTATCAAAATCAGATTGACCCAAATAACATGTTTTCCCATTAAGTTGTTGGCTAAAGAAGAAAAGTCATGAAACTTCTCTGACTGTCCACTTCTTTAGCTTACCTCTTCTAATGTCAGAGTAAAACAAACAGCTTACAAATAGATCTACTAGTGAACATACTGACAATCTGAATTACAGAAAACTCTGGTATCTTCTACATGTTTTTTAATATCTTTTTACCCATTAGAGGAGAACAATAAGAGAAATGGAAAAGAAAGACCATAAAAAACCAGCTAAACTGTTTAAAAGAAAAAAAAAAAAAAAAAAAAAAAAACCAACCAAAACAAAAAAACCAAAAAAACAGACAAAAAAAAATAAGGAAATNNCAGTCCAGAATAAATTAGGGAATCTGAATTATTTCAATGGTTATTTCACCCTCAGAGTAATATCACTGACGACAATATCCCATGTGTGGATTTCTTTTCTTTTATGGTTTACAACCTTCTGGTGTAAAAATATCTCTCTTCTCACTACTTGCCATCTTGTCTTCTAATCTGCCCTATCCCCCTCAATAAATAAAGGCAAATGAAGTGGGGTTTGGGTTTTTTGTTGTTGTTTTTGTGTTTGCTTTTTTGGTTCTGTTTGTTTGTGTATTTTTCATAATACTGAGGTGGCTTTCTGTTCTATTTATACATCAACTCACACTTTCATTCTTCTACAGCAAATAGTTCTGGAACTGATACATGTCTGAAACCTGTGACTCACATAAGTTCTAATTTATTCTCAGATATAGCAGTCACCACTGTTTTTATTATAAGGAACATTCCTGACCCTAGGTTAATAAATAAACTGTCAATTAATAGCAACTTAATATTTTGGAAATAATGGAAGAAAATGGAAAGATGTTCAATATTTATACCACTTTTATTTCATTTTTTTTTCTCCAGGAACAGCAAATTCTTGTATATATTACAATGGCAGTTGTTCTCATTGCTTTCTTGTATGTCATTTGCTTTCAGCTGATGTGACTTTAAGACTTTGTGTTCCTACATTCGAAAAATCCAGTCTTTTGGACAACTCTAAACTATAAATAATGAATACTGAAGCATCATGAAAAGTGAAGATAAAATTCACAGCAGGCAATGATAATGACACTACTTTAAAATCGCAGTATGTCAAAACTTCAGAAGGTTGCACAATAAAATCCCTAAATGATTAATTTAATATACTAATCATTGCAACCATGATTGCAGAGGCAAGGTACTAACAAATGTAGAATAGCTGTATCTTCTGACTGGTACTGCCAAGTGTGAAGAAATTTTTAAGTGAATGCTGATGTATCCCAAAGAAAGAACAGTATGAACTATGACAACTGAAATGTACGTTTATTTTATTGCCTTTGTTTCCTTGCAATAAGGTCAAATGAGACATGTGGAACTGTGTGGGTTTTATGGGACCATTTATTCCACTACACACTAAATGCTTTACTTTTCATCAGTGCTACTGATGGCAGTTTATTCCTTTGTATATCACCATGATAGCTATCACCTACAGTTAATTTCCATATTAAATATTTTCATAATTTCTCTGCACCAAAGGATAAGCTTCATCTAACTACATTTTACAAAGTGGATCCCCACATTTGTTCAACTTTCTCTTTATTATGTGCAAGTTCTGATCTAAGCCTAAAGCATGAAGGCAATCAATGCTGATGAATGACTAGAAACGTTTTCTTTATTCCACTCCTCACTGAATAGAAAGTTTCCATTATCTCCCTCTACATCTTCACTCTATCAATTTGACAGGGGCATGCGGTTCTACACTCCACTGCCTTCACTCTAGAACTGTATACAGCTTTTCTATCTTTTTCTAATATAAAAGAAAAATGATAAATAGTAAAGTCTAGTGAAAACTTCTTGTCTTCTCTCATCACTGTTATCTTCCTTTTCTTTTAATTGTTCTATACTTTGTTAGAATGCGTATGAGAGTATATGCCCAGTGTCAGTCAAAACACATGCATAAGATACAAAAGCTTATTTGGACAAGCAGAAAATCAAATCATTAAAGCACAATAAATGCTAATCTAGTTAAGGCAGTAAGGCAACTGTGACAAAATTTATAGTACAACATCCTAGTGTTTTCTGACTAATCGTTGTACCTGAAAAATATGTCTCACAAAGATGCATTGCTCAAATACAGTTGGAACAAAATGACAAGTAGAAAACTGATCATTCAACTAAGCAGGATTTTATCAAGCCTCAGACAGTAAGACAACACACTGCTAATTGTAAAAGCAAAGTATAACAGACATCCAGGAAACCACTCAAAACTGACAGCAGAATAAAAAATGGAGTTTCTTGCCTTCACCCAGGTGGGTTCTGGAAGAACTGATCCTTCTCTGCCCTGTGGTGTTTGGTCCTTCCTAAGATGATCCTTGATTTACCTAACAAGGATCCTGCTTCTGTAGGAACCCAAGATACAAATCATGGCCATTTTTACTCTTGTTTTCTCCCTACTGTCCCATGACAATTCTGGCTTTCAGGCTTTAACAGAGACATAAATTTCATCGTGGAGTGTTGATGAGCCGTGGTATTGTTTGGTTACATGTTCTGTCAACTCTTGTACACCTGTCACCTTTTACATATTTCCTTGTTATCAGTACCTTGAGGACATAAATTTCCCATAGCAAAGTTTGTCCAAACTGAAAAACTATACTTCTTTAATTACTGTATCTTTTTAAATTCATAATAGCTCACAAAATTTAATCATACCTCTCGATACTAAGAAATCTTCTGGAGAAGAAGTAGAATGGTCTCTAACCCCACTTCTGTGTAGTGAAAAAGGAATGCTGAAGGTGAGAGTTTCACCAAACACTGTTCAGAACAACAAAGCCACTAATCTTTCCCGCCACTCACTTCTCCTCACCACCAGATCCCATATTCCAACCCACCTCCTCTGCTTTCCCCCTTCTGACCTGGGGAGTTGCCAGTCCTTATAAACATAAGACAGCCTTAGTGTGACATGGCACTGTGGAAAAGACATTGCAACAACAGCCACAAGCCGGCAACGATATGAGAGTATGGTATCCATTTCTAACCTCTTGTAGCCTCCCCCATTTTTGCAAATGACAAGCTACTGCAGTAATTATTCCAGGTTGGACTGTGGAAAAAAAAGAACAAGGCGTAAATACTAGATGCTGCCAGATAGCGGCAATTTAGGAGCAGGATTAGCAGTGCAGTTATCTTAAAACTGCAGTGACAATCAAAATTAATAGGTAATAATAAAACAGTTTTAGAATTATGATACTACAGTGTGATTGCTATGTGGCCCAGTGCTTTCTGAAATGGTCAATAAAACAGATCTCTTTATATTAAATTATCCCCCTAAATATGAACTCAATTTATATCAACTTATATTATCTTGTTATAAAAGCTAACAAAAATGCTTCTTGCTCTATGTTCTACCAGGTCATTATACAATTCCAGTTTTCAAACAGAAAATAGACTTTAAAAACTCAATTTTTCTAGCATTTCACAGACATTTTCTACAGAAATCCAACTGAAAGCTTGCCTGGTCATGTCGAAGAGCTTAAAGAACTTAGGCTTTATGTATCATAAATGTTTTTTTAATAAGTAGAAGATTATTTTGTAACTTTGATTTTATAAATCAAAATACTTGATCTGCTAATCAGCCAACAAGTTCTGCAAAGCAAGTGCTTTTGCTTGGAGCTTCAATTGGCTCCTTTAATTGTTCACCTTTAATACAGCCCCAGATAATGGGGAGTGAAAGCATTTATGTGCAATGTATCTCCTAAAACCACTAGCCTGTGCCCTCAGTTTATCTATGCTGCAAATTCACTTTATCTACTTACTGATACTGTCTAATACCCTAAGTATTCAACTCATACTGGTTACTTAAAGCACTCACTGACTCATGTAATAACTGGGCTGAAAAACCCAGAAGAGATGAAAAAAGAGATACAAGCAAATCAGACACATATTCAATGTCTGATTTATGGAAGAAGGTATTTCTCATAATTTTGTAACAAAATATATGAAGTTTAAGTTCATTTTTGCTGTCATCATTGTTCTCAGTAGAAGTATTCAGTACATCTTTGTACATCTTGGTTTTGTCATATCAAACACAGGACTTATTTGGTAGAGTTACTTCCTCAAAAACTAACAGGATCTAAATTGATATTAATTTAAAAAAATATATAACTGAGCTTCAAAATTTAGGTTAGAATCAGAAAATTAAAAAAAAATATTCTTTTGTTTCCCTTCAATAACAAAACATGACAAAGTTTTACAATAAAACTTTTTTTATCTCCATGGGAAATTATTTGTTTAACAGGGCTGGTGCTCCTAGAAGTGGCTGGTGTTTAATCATTCCATTTTGTTTTCATCCTTGGGCTTTATTTCTGGAACACCACAATCAAATACCAGGTTACGATGAAAAGTTGTTTCAGTGCCCCAGTGTGGAGATCACATTCTCTTATTGAGCTCCCTGCCCTTTCCTACCTGCTCTTCCTCCCTCCCGTCTTCAAATAAGAAGTACAGCTTGATCTTTTCTTGATCTTTCTGTAAAAAGCAATCTATAATATTGACCTCTAAGAAGCTGCAAGCAATTAAATTTCCCAAAGGGCTACCAGAGTGAAGCTAATGTTAGATGATTCAGGAATTGTAAGTATTCTGGGGACTTTTCTGAATAAAACTTCTTCACCTGGTACAGGTGCAGAAATGCATTAGCTAAGGAAGAGAGCCCATCAGTGGCGCTAGTCTCCAAGTTACATTCCCCTACAACTCAGACTGCTGCTTTCCGCATTGCAAGCTGTCAGCCTGTTCTGGAGGAGCCCTTATGTCCTGCAGGCACTACCCCTCAGCCAAAATTTCCACTGCTCATAAAAGCTTTGTATGTCTCCAATACCAGACATCTCCTATAGATGCACGACGATTATAAGTTTTCCTTTGTCTTTTGTATTGCTAAAAATGTGGACAGCTAAAAAAGACCACCTATATGTGACTCCCAAAGAAACAGAGTAGATAGAGTCTTGTGTATTATCTGTGCAGAAAGATAATTTTCATTATTCAATAAAAAACATTAATTATTCTTTAGAAAGAATGCTCTCAGCCACTGTATTAAGATTCACTAAAAATTCTTACTTATACTTTCATAGCCTCTTCTTTATGAACAATTATTTACAATATAGTACATTCTAAGCACTTAAAACTACCATTCAGTAGTCACCAGGTGTAAATACTTGAGAAGTTTTTGACTTGAAAATTAATTTCTCTACATACCCAAGTCTTGCTATTCCTTTCCAAATTGCTCCAGAAGAGTAATATTAATTTGGTTTGTTTTCCCATCTTGGGAGGGCGGCCATCAGCCTTGGGGTCAGACTATCAGTTTTCAGATGAGTCCTTTTGTTGTGTTTCTGACATTTTATAGAGCAGTTTTTCCAAATTATTTTATCTCCTAAATACTGTAACAAAGCCGATTCAGGGAATAGAGTCAGCAAACCTCAGGCTGTCCTAGTCTCCCCTCTCTTTTGATAAGCTGAACCATAGGCCATTGATGTATAATGAACTTGATATTAAAAGACATTCTGGGCATCTAGAATCAATAAATCAGAGGGATCTCCTGTCTTTGAAATAAGTTTCTTTCAGATGACTAGGGAAAAAGTGGTAAAGTATATTTTCAGTCATGAACATACAAATCCTTTTGTGAGCATTGCAAATAATGTAACATCTTTCAGAAAAAAATAGCACTGATTCTTTCAAAATTAAATGTATTCTGATGTCACTAAGAAGTCTCTGCCATATATTCGTATACTATATTTTAATTACATATGGATGTGTCAAACTGCATGTTTGTTTCTACCTACAAGAGGTCTCCATGCAGTTGAAGCAGTCATTGTTGTCTACACAACCTCCCCGGGTGTAATGCAAGTGATTGACAGAAGAAAGCCGGACGGTAATTGTGTCCCCAGCCTTTTAAGAAACTGAGAATACCATCCATGCAGTGGAGAGCAATGCTTTAACGTGATGGAGTGAAAGTACAACTGCTGAAATTTGTGATGTTTAAGTTACAAAAGAAAGTTAGAACTTTTTTTCTTCTGTAATCTTTTCAATAAAGTATTTGCAAAACCATCCAGCTTCCCTGTTTTGGTAACTGATAGCGTGAATTAGAACACCAAATTAAAATTGAAAAAGAAGAGACTGAAAAAGCGTCCTTCAAAAAATGTGCTTCACTTAACTCATTGTGTATATGTACAAACAAAAGCAAAAAACCACACCTGAAGGATCTTTGATCAGCCATGGACAGGATAAATTTGACAATTGTCTGAATTAAGAATATAATTTTTGCTCCCATTTCCCAATCTAGTGTAATTGCTGAGTAAAAAGGTGCCAGAAAGTTCTTTACTGTCTTCCCGTGACAGCTGGTAGTTACACATTCAAAACAGAATACAGGAGCATGCAAATATATAGGAAACATTCACACAAATTTTAAGAATAAGTCATGCCATGATTATAAAAAGAATATTCAGCGTCTTACAACTAGTTCACTTTTATTATAAAAGCAGCCCAATATAAAAACCAAACCAAACCAACCAACCAACCAGCTGAAACATCTCTTGACATAACCAACTACTGTATGTTGCTTTCGGGAATTGTTACCAAATGTCTAATCCAAAACAGATTACTGCAGCATAAAAGAATAATCTGCTGAAAGAGTTCACAATGGCATGGAACTTCTCCATCAGCCTCCTTTGACTTTATTATTTGGAGAATGAATCATAATATAAAAGAAAAGGAAGGCAAGAGAAAGATTTCATTTCTCTCTGGGACATCCTATGAAATAAATACACAGCATGATCTTGTGTTCTCCGGGTTAGTAGAGAACATCACTTTACAGTCAGAGATCTGGCACTGCTACTGTTAGCCTACAGTATTCAGTTTGGTATTACTCTAAGTTCTCCATAATAAACAGAAAAAACCTGATAGACTGAATTATTCTATTGAAACCACTGAGTTCATGATAAAATAGTGAGGATAACAACAACAGTGTACTACCAAAATTCCATGATCAAAATGTGCAAAAAATGTGGCCTAAGTAGTGAATCAAGGGATGAAAGAGTAGGCTGTTTTCATACTGTAAATGTGACATTTTAAACTATACATAAACAGAAAAAATTACTCCACACTGGCATCAATGAGGACAGAACTAATTTTAGTAAGGAATATGCCCCTTTTTCCATTTGGTCAGCTTTTGGGATTCGAGGAACAATTATTTTGTCTTTGGCACTTCTGTCCAGATCAACCAACCATAGAGAAGGACTTTCAAAGTATTTAAAGCTTCCATTGATTTCTGATGCTTTCTGAAAGTGATCTGGAGTTTGACACCAGCATTTTTGCCCTTTCTCAGATTTTCTTTATTTCCTTTCTTCTGTCTTCTTCTTTTTTCTTTTTCATCTTTTCATTCCTTGACTATGCTCCTGAAAAGAACTTTGATTTAGTCAGTCAAGACTTTCTATCGCAACACCGTGGTGAGTCAATGAGCAAAAAGCCAGGCAAAATCAATGACTAAGGGCACAGAAAGATGTATTCTGGCACAGCTAGCTGGAGTGATTGAAAACTTACTGCACCCAATGCTCGTTATTGACTCTGGTCATTTCAGCACAAAGTTATTTGGATTTGCTGGGAGCCATACTGTGATTTGAAGAACAGCTTTCAGACAACCCAGTAATTTAGCTGAAAAGGTGGTAATCGCTGTTAAAGTGCCAACCATTTTAAACAACTACATTTACTGCTAGAAAAATAATTAGTCTGTACCCCAAAATGGCCTGATGATGGCAAGTGTGTGCCTTGGCTTTTTGTGGGTAGTAAAATCCATATGCTAAGTTTTTGTTACTCTAGCGCAACATCTGCAAATAGGTCAGTGCATAAATAAAAGGTACATTTTCTAGTTTTACTTTTCTAGGTTTTTATGAATTTGTCTTATTTTGCCCTCAAGGAAAAAAAAAAAAATCATCAGAAGCAGTAGAAGAGTTTTTAGCTCATTTTGACTAACTTTCTCCCATCCGAAAGACCTTTAAGCAATACTTTTCTTATATTAAAGAACATTAAAAACCTGAATATCATCACCTTGACATCCAAAACTAATAGGAGAAACTTTACAAATTAGACTTTACTTGACTTGTGAAGTACCCTAATAGTTTTGTTGCAACTTAAATAATATTTTTAAATTAAAAAAAAATAAATAAAATTATAATGTCTGTTCCCTTGGACCAAGCAAGTTAAAATCACTTAACTTTTAACTTCTTAATTGTTTAGTGTTAGCATGGTTAATACTTTAGCAGGATTTAATCCGTGAAATATTAGTAATATTATACAGCTTTATTATGTACTGCAAGTAACCTCTGCCCTCAAAGAATGAGAGAATTGCTTACTGTAGGATCAAAGTCTCAATTACTTTTTCCTACTATCCAGTGAAGATACAAAATAATCAAGAAAATAAAGCTAACAGGTATAGAACAGGAGAAAGAAAAATTAAAATTTGCAGTGAGAACAATGAGGAATAAACAGTACAAAGAGAATTGTTATGAAGCCTAAAAGATGATGAAGTGGCAAGAAGCAAACCAGAAAGCTAGAAAAGCATGTCAGAATTTCTAGAGAGAAAAGACAGAAAAGCAGAAAATATGTTCAGTCGAATATAATTTTCCCATTAAGGGTTCCTATTGATAGATTAGGGACCTTGTGAGAAGCTACAGCATGTGATAAGAAAGTATAATTGCATTACATAAATTTATAATACTGCATCAAGTGCAGTCATTTTATTTTAAGGACCAAAAGGAAATAGTAAATGTCTAATGGAGAGCAATGAAATAGTCTGTAACTAGCATAATTTAGTTTACAAGAAGGGCTAATACTAATTTACTTAGAAAAGTATCCCCTCCAACCAAAAAGGGTTATAAGTATACAAACTACAATCATACAAAATAATAATAAACTAGATCTATACAGGGTCACTTACATAGCTTTTTTTTGCATGTATCGCCATAAAAACCTCNAAACTTACTGCACCCAATGCTCGTTATTGACTCTGGTCATTTCAGCACAAAGTTATTTGGATTTGCTGGGAGCCATACTGTGATTTGAAGAACAGCTTTCAGACAACCCAGTAATTTAGCTGAAAAGGTGGTAATCGCTGTTAAAGTGCCAACCATTTTAAACAACTACATTTACTGCTAGAAAAATAATTAGTCTGTACCCCAAAATGGCCTGATGATGGCAAGTGTGTGCCTTGGCTTTTTGTGGGTAGTAAAATCCATATGCTAAGTTTTTGTTACTCTAGCGCAACATCTGCAAATAGGTCAGTGCATAAATAAAAGGTACATTTTCTAGTTTTACTTTTCTAGGTTTTTATGAATTTGTCTTATTTTGCCCTCAAGGAAAAAAAAAAAAATCATCAGAAGCAGTAGAAGAGTTTTTAGCTCATTTTGACTAACTTTCTCCCATCCGAAAGACCTTTAAGCAATACTTTTCTT
This sequence comes from Nycticryphes semicollaris, assembly GCA_013400055.1. Lineage (NCBI taxonomy): Eukaryota > Metazoa > Chordata > Aves > Charadriiformes > Rostratulidae > Nycticryphes > Nycticryphes semicollaris. The sequence continues at coordinate 633,152 of VXBJ01004002.1, read as the reverse complement.
ATATTAAAGAACATTAAAAACCTGAATATCATCACCTTGACATCCAAAACTAATAGGAGAAACTTTACAAATTAGACTTTACTTGACTTGTGAAGTACCCTAATAGTTTTGTTGCAACTTAAATAATATTTTTAAATTAAAAAAAAATAAATAAAATTATAATGTCTGTTCCCTTGGACCAAGCAAGTTAAAATCACTTAACTTTTAACTTCTTAATTGTTTAGTGTTAGCATGGTTAATACTTTAGCAGGATTTAATCCGTGAAATATTAGTAATATTATACAGCTTTATTATGTACTGCAAGTAACCTCTGCCCTCAAAGAATGAGAGAATTGCTTACTGTAGGATCAAAGTCTCAATTACTTTTTCCTACTATCCAGTGAAGATACAAAATAATCAAGAAAATAAAGCTAACAGGTATAGAACAGGAGAAAGAAAAATTAAAATTTGCAGTGAGAACAATGAGGAATAAACAGTACAAAGAGAATTGTTATGAAGCCTAAAAGATGATGAAGTGGCAAGAAGCAAACCAGAAAGCTAGAAAAGCATGTCAGAATTTCTAGAGAGAAAAGACAGAAAAGCAGAAAATATGTTCAGTCGAATATAATTTTCCCATTAAGGGTTCCTATTGATAGATTAGGGACCTTGTGAGAAGCTACAGCATGTGATAAGAAAGTATAATTGCATTACATAAATTTATAATACTGCATCAAGTGCAGTCATTTTATTTTAAGGACCAAAAGGAAATAGTAAATGTCTAATGGAGAGCAATGAAATAGTCTGTAACTAGCATAATTTAGTTTACAAGAAGGGCTAATACTAATTTACTTAGAAAAGTATCCCCTCCAACCAAAAAGGGTTATAAGTATACAAACTACAATCATACAAAATAATAATAAACTAGATCTATACAGGGTCACTTACATAGCTTTTTTTTGCATGTATCGCCATAAAAACCTCAGAAATTCATATGCAGAATCCAGTGCAGTAAATGCATCTTGACTGTATGTCAGGGCTTTTATTCAACCACACTGAGTTCATAACAATTTGCCTGAATATATTCACGATCAGAGAGTAACATTTTATTAATAAACCACATACAATATCATCAAAAAAGGCATTGGTTTTCATTCTGTTTTATGGGCTATATTACAGAGACCATATTCATGTCTGAAACCTGTTATTATTTCCCTAAAATAGCAGTAAGTGAAACGATCCCATTCATCCAGCTTGTTCAGTAGGAAAAAGAAAGTCAGAAAAACCACCTGGCACAATAAAAGAAAAGGAAAAAAACAAACCAAAATAAAAACAACAAAAAAGTCCCAACAAAACTCAAAACCCATCAAACAAATGTCAAGAAAACGCACATCAGAGTAAAACTCTGAATTTAGAACTGGTTCGTTATAGATAAATAAAAAGTGTAGGCCTCTTATGCTTCTTAATATTAATAGGGATTTTAATTATTCACCTTTCCTTTAAGGTATATAGACCTAAATAGTAACTTACTTAACACAAATGGCATTTTCACGTAGAATTTTACTAGAATTGTTGAAACATGAAAATGGAATCAATCATACATTTTCCAGGGGGAGAAAAAAAAACAACTCTGAGAACAAAAAGCATGTTATCAAAGTCTCATAATTTTTACTGCTGTTAATATTATTTTGGAAAATTTAAGAGTTTGGAAAATGTATCTCTAATCCAAAGTAGATTTGGCCAATCTCTGGCCAAAAGCACTGAGAAGACTATACCATACCAACATTAATGGCAGATTGCTTGGGATCCTCATCTTGCATTTAGAAAAAACATGTTTTGAGTCCTCTTCTCTTTGACATAGAAGCAGTATTGAATCTCAGGTCTCCATACACACACAAGTTGCCTGCTACTACTGACTGTTCCCCAGAAAGCATTTTTGCTTCCTCCTGAAGCACTTGCCACTTCCCTTGCTAAAACAATATTTACCTCAAAGTTTCCACACACAGTGTAAATAAGGTAACTACTGAATTATTTATCTGATCCATCTTTCTGTATGACCTCATATATTTTATTCTATTTATATAAAAAAGAGGTTGACACAGAAATTCCTGTACAGAAATAACCAGATTAAGTTTTCTCTCATTCCTTGCAGAAGACATTAATTTGTGCTTCCTTTCTTCTCAAAAAAAGAGAACTAAATAATACATATTAAGTAAAGTATGGGAGGCAGTTGAGAAGGAAGAAAATGGGCTTCCCTAGAAGAAAACTGTAACACAGCAGAAAAGAAAGAGCCTGCAATGAGGAATGTGGGAAGAAACAATAGCTCACTGAAAAAAGTCACCATCACTGAAATGGGCACCTAACTAGCACAGTTCTGTAAGTCAGTCAATTTTGCTTTTACTTGTCTCCACTGAAAAAAATGTACAAGCCTCATGGAAAAGAGCTTCCACATAGCCAGAGAGGCTGTCCAAACTGGCAGTTTCATACATGCAGAGTTTTCATTCTATCCTGATTTCTGCATAGGACTGGACTGGAGTTTATGTCCAAGAACGACAAGCAAATTCAAGATATTCTGTGGCAGCTCAATTGCTCAGCTGCCTTTCCAGAGTTAACCCAGGTAGAATGTTACCTTCTGTCTTTTGGAAGATGTGTATCTTCTGAAGTCAATAAAAGCCACAGATACTTTATATCAACACATTGTTTTACCTCCCAGTGAAAGCCATCTCAGTGAGCTCATGTTCTCTCCCTGCTTTCTCCTTATTATCACCTTACTCCTGCAGAGTACTGCATCTTGCAAGCTGAGTGAAGGATAATATATTTTATTTATATTGGAAGTCACATAGCATGTTTTCCTTGCTATATGTAATAAAACAAAAACATAACAAGATGTTCAATTAAATTGCAGATCATAGACAAAGTACATCGTGCCCTTAGCAACAGCTTCCATTCACCGCATAGAAATATGCTGCAGACATGACAAATCTTTGTGAAGTTTCTGTTAGTAATTACTCTGCTTAATGCAGGCTGTCATTACATAGTAGCTTTGATATGGAAAAATATTTAGTGCCATATACCTATGCACAAAGCTGCTAGCAATAAACATGAACGCTTTCAGCAGAACTATCAGAAACCCCACACTGGATGTTATCCTCTAGAACTCTGCATTTTCTTTGCCCCTGCCCGGCCCACTTGGCCAGCAAGCTGCAGCTCAACCCATGCTGCTGGCCAAAAATCAACCTTCTAGGGTAGCGAAGAGTAAAAACCACAGTGGAGCACGCCAGTCCACCAGGTACATGAAGCTGCTTCACTCCCTGTTTTACATGGGACAGCTCACCACTTGGCTTAAGCTTCTCCCTTTGTCCCTTCTCTGCACTTGTACCCTCAGCCCTACCCCATCCAGCCCCAGCGTCCCTTCCTGTTCCTAAACCAGCTGCTGACGCTCTTCTAGTCTTGCTTATTCCCATTCCTAATGGTGCTATCATGGGCCTGCCCTCTTTCCAGACTTGAGCCTTCTCTGCTGTTGCCTCCACTTCAGATCTTCAGCTTGACTAAATGATTCTTCCTAAATTTTTGTTCACAGTAATCTGCTGTACTTAGCTGTCCTACTCTATCTTTTCCATTCCTCCCTGGGCTGCCCTCAAGTCATCTACTTAACAGCAGATAACATGCCCAGGAAACGCTGAACATAATCATTTTCATATACACACAGACAGGTAGAATGCCTTATTTAAATGCAGTCTCCGTGCCACTTAACTTGCCACTGTAAAGGCTAACTTGCCACCTTTCAATAGAAAGCTACAAAATCATTTGAAATGTGAGGTGTGTTAATCCACACTGTCAATTCCCACTGATACTAGATTCTGCCTAGCACATGCAGATATTTTATCAAGGTAATAAAAAAGAATTCAAAGAAGAAAACCACGCTTGATACACAAACCAGCAATTGATAGGAACAAAATCTGTGATTTTAAGCACATTGCGCAGAACTACTTCTGCGTACAAAGATATTACCAAAAAAGCGCTTAAAGAAAATGACAGAAGAAGAGCTTGTGTTTAGGGATACTAAAGATATTTTCATAACAGATACCAAAAACTGTCCCCTACAATATCTACAATTAACAAGCTTCAAACTGATCTTAGTTTCACAAGATTTGCAGATATTATTGAATTAATGATTTGATTTGTAGGTGGTGAGATGTCAAAAATGCTCTACAAGTAGTAGAAGTTCAGTGGAGACATTCTGAAGGGTTTATTTGTCCTAGGAATAAAAGTGTAAAAAATAGCCTCTGTTTTATATGAAGGATGCATGTTCATTTGGAACGAAAAAAAGAACAACAAACCAAAACCCCAAAAAACCCAAACAAACAACCCCCTCACCTGGACCCTGAAAAAACAAACAAACAAACAAACAAACCAAAAAAACAACTACATAGCAAAGCACAGCGCCAAGAGGAAAAAAGTAATAGATTATCAAAATAATAGCCTATTTATTTCTTTTTTGTTTATTCTGTCTTCAACTAGAATAAACCAAGGCACAATCATAGTGCTCAAAAGCCTATTAAATTGAAGTTTCTCTCAAACTGAAGCAAATAATGAAATATTACAGTTACCTGCAGATAAGGGAAAATCCTTTATCAAGCTATATTTTAAACACACCTTTTTCATTAGAGATGGTTCTGACTGCTCAAATTTTGAGGTACTGCATAAATTCTGTAGGTTGTACCTTGATTTCATAGCTGCAGGAGAGAGTATGAACACAATGTCCCTAGACATAGGAAGTGCAATGTCTGCTTTTGAATTTTAAACCTGTTCATGAAAAGATTTCAGAAGATGCTCCTGTTTTCAGCAGCTATTCTTAGATTCGGGGAGTTTATGGTTCAATTAACACCAGGAGACAATCTCAAAGGGCTGTGGGGCGTGAGGAAGAGGAGGAATGGTAGGATAGAAGGATTGATATGCTCTTATTTGTTCTTATAGTACTGAAGATCTAATCAGTTTTAACTATAAATTAATGAAGAGTTCCTATCAAGTTTTACGTGAGCCAAGAAGAAACAACAACCTTTTTTTTTTTTTAACAGTGCAATAAAATGTCTCTAATATTTACAAAAAGAAGTATTTTCCATTACTGCTGTAGTTAGTAACACAAGAAAGATATGAAGAATAATTTTAGCATGTAAACAAAGCTGATGTAATTCAACGAGATGTCAGAAGATGTCATTCCTGTAGAAACCTTTTAAGGCAGCTATAATTTTAAAATACAGCTGCTCTTATGTACAGACTTTTATATTTAGAAAAACACATTATATTCCTCTACATATTTAGCAGACTTACTTAATGGCATAGCAATGAAAACGGCATTGGTATTTTCAAACTGATTTGTTCCTAATACTGTTTATTACCATATCTAAGTTAAAAATTCACTTCATTTTGCTTTGATTTTGAGCTTCACGAAATGCAATTCAGATTCTTTCTATAGAACATATAAGAAGAATACAATCTATTCTATATTCAAGAGATGTAGGTCACCAATATATTGAGACTATTCTTGTATTGTCAAGAGACTTCTCCAATAGCTATTTAATGCTGCCATAAAAATGCCAAAATTTTGGAAATAATACTGGTTTTATATTAAAAATTACTATGAGAGAAAGGAACTGGTTTTGCAATCCATATTAATTCTCTTCTTCCTGGACTACATTTTCCAAATCTACGTTTCTAGATAGAACCCAACCTAGTATTNCTGTGAATGGTTGCCAACAACAGAAGTGACAGAAAGTACAGACAATAAACTAAAGTTCATTTACTTCATTTGGTAGGTTTACATATCCAGGTAGCTGGAACTGAATATGAAATCTCTGAAGTCTGCAAACTATGATCACATCTGAATTGGTTCAATCAGTAGTGTATACACTGTAGCTATTATGCAAGGAATCACTTAATTCAACACTGAATAACTTCATATGAGGTGAATTACTGACCCTCAGAAGTGACATTTCCCTTCACTTTCATGAGGCTTATCACATTATTCTTTGTATTTCCATTGAAGTAAATAGTCTGAGATTTGATAGGACAAGCTTTGTAAAAAGGAAGTTTTAAAATGAGGCAAACCCACTATTTATTATTTTCATAAGACATCTGAACTTCAAGTGTGTTTTATTAGCTCTTGAAAAGTTAACTTTCTATCTAAGAGTATGAAACCAGACATCCCTGAACACAAAATATCTATCTAATCTATACTCTTCTTTTGTGGAGTTTGATTTTTAACCTTTAAAGAAAAAGTACAACAGATTTGAGTATAATTTCACAGTAAAAATCGGGGTTTTGACAAGCAATGATATAAGCAAAATAAGGAAGCCATAACAAAATGTTTACAAGACATCCTGAATCAGCCTCTTTCACTACATTTTTTCTATAAATTTTGTCCCTTTAAGCTTTAAACACGTTATTATTGTTTCTGTATTCATGTATACTTCTTTGCACAAGCAAATAGCACATCATGTGGTACTATTCAGCATTCTTTATATGAACTTTTTTTAAAGTTAAAAAAACACCTCAAAATTCTGATTTCATAGATGTATGTTATTTTCACGTTGCATGAATATTACTGTAAAAGTATCACTCAATAATCCCATGCTTTTTAGTTTTACCATTTAAAGCAGAAAAGCATTACTGGTATCAGAATCTAAGAGAACATCTAAGGCATATTAGAAACACTTCCTTTCTTCTAAAATTATTTAAATTAACCAGGCATTTGACAATCCAGGCATCCATGTTCACAACACGCTGTTACTTTCAGAAAAAAAAGAATCACAAAGTTAACACCACAGGCTTTAAAAATTAATCTCACAAACTAAGTATTTTAACTAGTATTTAAATAAATGCCAATTTATGTGAAGTCAGAACTGAGATATTTAAAGGTTTAGAGTGTTTTAATGTATTTATGTACAGCTGTGTTTCTTTTAATTTTCACCTGATATGAAAGACATTTCCAATGGAAGCAACTGTGGCCACTAGAGTTGCTGGGTATATTGTTCAATGCATTCCACTAGGGCCAGGATCACAACAAAAGCCTTCACTTCTTCATACAGCCAGTGGCTGATAAACCATTCTGTTTAAAAGTCTTTCAGAATTTTTTTTTTCCCAGTTATAACAACCATGAAAGATGGAAATGTCAAGTAATGAGTAAATAACACCTCAGGAGTATTAATACCACAAACAGAAGTTTTCACCAACATAAACCTAAAGCCTAATGTTGGCCATTAACAAAATCCAAAATACAACACAACAAATCCATTAATATACTAGCCACAAGCACAAAACAGGGTCTTTTTAAATCTGTGAAATAATTTCCTAAATTCCAACTGCATACAACGTACAAACGTACAACTGTGAAATATAGTCTTTTATGTACACTTGTTCCTTTAGAAACCAAAAGATTTTCACATCTACAAAATTCTCAAAGTTTGCAACTCTACCCTACGGACAGAACAAGATGCCTACCAGATAATGCCTACCATTCAAGCTTCTCCATATAAAATACCTTTTCAAATCTGCTGCAGGTTTTTACATAGTGTTAATATAGAAGCCAAGTATGACACTGATTAAAAGACCATTGCAGAAGTTATTACCTTATTACCAATTATTCCTTTTCGCTTAAGTGCTCATTAAAAAACAAAAACAAAAAAAACCCACACCAAAACAAACCAAACCAATATGTAATATTTTTCTTACTTACCCACAGCCTACTACAGAAAGGGATAGAAAGGAACCAGGAAATTCAGTTAACCTTCAGTTACTCACCTAGAAAAATGAAGAAAAATGAATAAGCACTCTTTGTATGTGGAGGAAGAAGACAGCATTAATTTGTAATGTATCTAATAAGCCTATATATATTTATGAAATTGTTGAAAAAAAATATTTTGTCTTTAAACCCAAGTTAAAAGAGCCAGAAATCTTTCAGTGAGGTGGATCAGAAAACAGCAGTTAGGTAAAAGTTGCATCTGCATAAAATCCAACAAGTTTGTCCTTCTGTAGCGTTGATACAATACCGTTCTGCTACCACAAGAGGAGTCTCAAAATCTTCTAAAACCAAAATGGACAAAGATTTTGTGTTCAGAATAAACTGCCTAAAGCAACATTTTAACAGAACACAGTTACAAAACTAATTAACTTTTGTGACTACCATAATCGCTTTCAAGGTTTCCCATGAAGCCTGGTGGGATATCCAAAGTTTTGCCCGATAAAATTCAACAACTTCTCTGAACCGGCATATTTATATACTTTTATCTTACTCTCTCTTTAACAGAATAGGGAACATACTATGCTTTAGGTAATGCCAAATAAGTATCAACAATGGTACATTCTAGAGGTTTCATGAATCAAACATTTGAGTAGTGCGAATGGAAAACAGTGGTGAATATCAGAATAAAAGGTTTCTTCATCAATGTATGTGCGTAAGCCACATTTCATAAAGGACAAAAAATATAAAGAGTAAGATCCCAAAAGTTTAAAATAAATAGAAAAAAACCACAATAAAAGCAAATTAAAGGAGGTTAATCTTCCTTTACAAAGGAAGATAGTAATTTTTTTTTAATATATTAAAAATTGCATTAGCTTTAGGAAAGACTATGCCTTTTCAAATTTGGGAGATTTTCTCACTGAATTAAACTATAAATGATGTAATAAAATGAAAGCTGCTAGAAATGGAGTGTAAATGAAAAAAAAAAAAACAACCTAACTATTAGCTATTCCTCTACACGAATGAAGAAAATTCACATGCAACGTAATTTTTCCTTAGTAGCCTTGCAATAGCAAAAGTGCCCATGTGAATAACGTTTCTGACACACAGGTTACTTTTTGGTTTTTTAATCTTAGTATAGAAAGTACTTTGGATTACTCAGGCTCTTGAGTGCTGCTAATAGTCATCATCTTCTATTAAGATTTTTATGTATCTTTTATTACCCAGCCAATGTGTACAGTCATAACCACAAGCAATCTCAAATGCAGTTCTGCAGAGATATAACTCACAAAACCCCCAAACATCCCAACTATTATCTCAAGGGTGATACTACTGACACATTGGTACGTTTCAGAGCATGGACGGCCACTGACAGCCACCAATGCAAATCTCACAAATATCATTTAGTACTCTGAGGACTAGATCCAGACTGCTTAAGTGACACTGAGGTGCAAAGCCATCCAGACTTAGTAGGATGCCTAGTTACCTTGCATAATCCACAAGAACTGTGGTCATTTCGTGGTATGCAGGGGACTATTAAAACTGCTTCTGTTACATCCCTGCCATTTTTGTACAAGTACTCAGTTCTCTTACAGAGCTCCTTCAGCAAAAACTTAAAAAAAAAAAAAAAAAGTCCATAAGGTTAGACAGGCTAACTGTGAATAGATGAATAAAATTTTATAACACATCATCTCTTAAACGTCGTTGTTGGCTCTTATATACACCCAAGGTTTAGATGAAGAATATTTCCTTTGATTTTGTTTTTCTACAGTGCAACTGCCAAATTGAACAGGCTTTACATTTTTTCAAGACAGCACATAACAGTCTGGAAGAATCTAAAGAGTATGTAACACTTTTCAAAAGAGAATCTTAAATACTCCTGCAGGATATTAGCCAGTCTTTACACTGAAGTTTGATCTGGTATGTCTCAAGTTCTAGGATCTAAGTACATCATTGCAAGTCTAGCCTCAGAGCAGGTCCCCCCTGTATTACCATTTAAGAAAAGACTGCAAAGGAAACGTATGGCTGAAGGTCCAAGAGAGAGTCATTAGGCAAATAAAATACTTAAAGACAGACATGAAGATCTCACTTTAACGGGAAATTCATTTGAGCACAAAACTTGGCCCTATTCATACTGAGAGAGGGATAATTTCTGCCAGTGTCTGCTGGCTGTCGAATTTTCCCATTGTATCAGATGACCAACCCTGCATCCATAAACCTTATATTATTTTTTTATACCTTGTTTAATACTATATGTAAGAAGTAATTTGAATGTGGTCAGTACCAGTACAATTGCAATCTCCTCCCAGTTTACATTTCCATGTAGGAATACTTTGAAACTAAGCTAGCAAGGATAAGAGTTACTTAACTTGAGAAAACGTTAAGATTCATGGCAGCAATATAAAACACTCCCTAGTGAGACAAAGCTCTTTCCTAAGTAAGCAATTGAAAATCAGTACCAATAGCATTTAAAATATTAATTTACCGTTACTGTGTAGTTTAATGAAATACATCAACAAACAAAAGCATGCAGTATATCTCTTTACACCCAGTTCCTGTAAGGCAAAACAACAAAACCATGCACCAGAAAGAAAAAGGTTCGTGAGGTTCTAATATACACTATATTGGTTTTGTTGCTGCAATATTACTAATAGGATCGCTTTTAAAAATTGTTTTAAATAAGAATCACTCTTAAAACCAGCTCCTATGTGGAAATATAATTTAGAGACCCACAAAAGCGCAACTTGTTTCAGCAAATGATTCAAATTATATTGTTATATATAATTATTATACAGTATTGTACAATATATAATTATTATATTATAGATTATAATATTATATTAGCATTGCAGTGAAAAAACTTTTAAGCAACTGCATATTCCAACATTATACTTTTGTGATTTTCCATTTTGAGACTATTAATGTGACAGCAAATTTTAGCCATTAGTCAAAAATAGTGAATAAAATGCTTTACATGCCTAAAGTGACCTTCAGACTGCCTTGTAAAATACTGATAGCCAAAACAATTGTTGTTTCATGACTGCTCCTGACTAAATTAAATCACACTTTAGTTGAAAAACTGAACTAAATCTCATTAATAAAATGTTAAATTCTACACCAGGTTGTTCCTTTCAAATGTATATGGGACTTTACAGGAAATCTGAGTATAAGTAAGTACAACCAGTTAGAAATAAACCTAAAATTTAAAGATCATCAGTCAAATTTAGTATGCTACTGGCATACTAGCCAGTAATTGCATTGGCATAGTATAGGATAACTATTCACTAAAATTCCTGAGCATTAGAGAATTGACCACACAATTATTAGCTGGAGCTGTATAAAAGCATTGTAATTCCTAAGGCCCTGACCAGAAATGGAAGTCCTGTAGTGCTGGGTAAACTTAGAATCATAGAATGGTTAGAGTTGGGAGGGACCTTAAAGATCATCGAGTTCCAACCCCCTTGCCATGGGCAAGGGACACCTCCTACTAGAGCAGGTTGCTCAAAGCCCCCTCCAGCCTGGCCCTGAACACTCCCAGGGCTGAGGCTTCCACTTCTTTGGGCAACCTGTTCCAGTGCCTCACCATCCTCACAGGAAAGAACTTCTTTCTGGTATCTCATCTAAATCTCCCCTCTTTCAGTTTAAAACCATTACCCCTTGTCCTATTGCTACACTCTCTGACAAAGAGTTCCTCTGCAGCTTCCCTGTAGGCTCGCTTCAGATACTGGAAGGCTGCCATAAGGTCTCCCTGGAGCCTTCTCTTCTCCAGGCTGAACAACCTCAACTTCTCAGCCCATCTTCATAGGAGAGGTGCTCCATCCCTCTGATCATCTTTGTGGCCCTCTGCTGGACCTGTTCCAACAGTTCCATGTCCTTCCTGTGCTGAGGACTGCAGAGCTGGACACAGTACTCCAGGTGGAGTCACACAAGAGCTGAGTGGAGGGGTGGAATCACCTCCCGCTACCTGCTGGCCACACTTTTTTGACGCAGCCCAGGATGCATTTGGCTTTGACCTTCATTAATCTTAACCTAAGTTTTTATGTCCTTTTTTTGCCCTAGTGTGGTGATTTTTTTTTGGGGGGTGAGGGGGCATGGATCACCAATTTTACTTTTTTTCCTTCCTTTAGGTAAGTGAAAAAAGGCAAATTTGCCAACAATATTTTTTTTTAATAATACAAAAGTGTGTCAGTGCTACTTTTGAAAGAGGAGAGATATATTTCATGACTTCTCTGAAAACTATCCAAAAATTACTTGAGCAGCAACAGGTACTGCTAACTCAGTGATTATTATGCATAGAGTCATTCTGTTTAAAAGCATAAACATACTACTCTGTAGTAATGCAGTACTACTAACATACAGGTAAGGCAAAAAAAGCTGAAAACGGACTCTTTTTCTTCTAATGTTTTTTTTTTTTTTTTCCCCTCATTCTGTTTTCCAGTATTCCCATCCCCCCTCATACACTCATCTCACTGTATGCACACCCTCGGTCCTCTTTCTTTCAGATACTCACCACCATACTTATTGAGTTTTCCTCAGAGATTTCACACGCTTCCACATTTTACCTATTGATAACAATAAATTTTTAATTGCTTCGCATTTTTGGCTATCTAGTATGTCTGTGTGTGCTATTCATAAATTATTAAGTAAATACTAACAATTAGCTTGCCTAATTTCACTGAAGGCAGATACATACACACTAAATAGCATGCTCTGCTGGGGAATACATGCCTAGGAAGTAAATGACTTCATTCACAATTATAGCAGCATTCAACTGGAATTCTACAGTTAATCTTACTACTGCCATCATGATAAATCCCACTTCCAAAGATATGCAATTAGCTTTCAAATGAAAGGACACGTAAAGTAGCTTAAGCCAAATATACATATTTTCTAAAAAGAAAATTAAAATAATTTTACAAAGGTCAGTATTAGCAATTATTCTGCATTTCAAAGGAACATGGAAGATGTATATATTTAATTCTAAGGAGACAGACAGTTCCTTTGAGTTTTACATGACTGCTTTTACCTAAATGTAAATATATGCACAGTGTTAAAGACTAATGTTTCCAATTTAATAGCAAAAATAAACAAAATAAACAATCTCATACTCTTAAAGGTAATGATTTTCAGGTTTTGTTCCTTTTAACCATCTTCTAGCTACACTGTCTTACAATAATGCTCAATAACCAGGCTGGATAAGACAAGAAGTCCTACTATTAGTAAAACTATAGTAAAAAGGTATGAGCTACAGAGCAAAGACAATACATAAACATGTCACAGTGAGTTATGTACATCCCCATCGCTTCTGTAACTTAGGTCAAAACTAGGCAGTTTTCTCCATAGGTATCCATCTGTAAACCTAAATTTTGCATAAAGCAAAGTGGCAGTTGAAGTAGTCATGAAAGCACTGGGATACTTTTTGTAAACATCTGTTCAGTGCAAAAGAGAGAAAACTGCTCAACAGATGAGACAATCTATGTGAAAGTTCCAAGAGAAAAATATTCTGTGTGATGTGCCTTCAACTGTAGAAAATCTAGCATTAAGGTTTGGTTATAAACCTAAAGCCAGAATTCATCTATCTATGAAAAAGGATGTGAAAATTGCAGAGGTTAATTCCTGAAAAGTTTCTAGTCAATTAGGTATTTAAGAAATCATTAAATTAATTGAAATGAGTTCTTTATAAGACTGCAAAAAATTGTTAAGAGATTTATTTCTTTGCTAATTACCTTTGTACAGACTCTTCAAACTTCCAGTGCAATTAACCTTAATGAAAACTTTAGTGATGTAAAGAAAAATTACTATCATTTTGGTTATCCTAGATAGCATATATCCTTCACAAAAGGCTGAACAGTGATCTTCTGCACACAACTTTCCACACACCAATGCTCTTCCAAAATAGATGAAATTTCTTAGTATCTTGAATCAAACAGAATTTAGCTATTGATTTCATTTGCTTGTAGTACTAATTTCTATGGTAATAAGTAGCAAGGATGCATTTTTTTATTAGAAACTGCATATTTTCTGACAAACTTTAAAGGTTGAATTTTTTTTTTCTTCTGAGTAAATAACAGGTATTTACCATCATAGATGTATTAACTCTTTCATTCATGCAAGAAATCCAGTAAAACACCAGGAAAGAAATATAATGGAAGAACTGCCATATTTCATATGATATTAAAAATTTATGAAATATAGCACCAGCAAGAATGATGGACCACTGCTCTAAGAAACAGGAAACCTCCTCAAACAGGGCTGAGGTATGTACGACTGGGTACTAAAAGCCTGCTGTGGGCCAGCCATGACAAACCAGCTTTACTTTTGTGACCTTCTTAGGAAGCAAGCAGCTAGGGAATGAGTAACCACAGAAAAATAAATAGAAACTCATTATTTAACTAATATACTCTCTGGACAATTCAGTTAGTTTTTACAAGGTAGTAGGACAAATGAGCACAAATATAAAATAGAAACTCTATAACTTAACTCTAGTTGAAATCAACTCAGAGTTGAAAGTTTTATATTTGAGCTACCTGTAACTCACTTTCTAAACATAAAAAACTCACTCCAGCAATTACTTAAAAGCAATCAGAATTATTTAGAATAACAATTTTGTGAATAATTAGGCCCTTATATTTTGCATAATCTTCTTCAGAAATACAAAGCCACTTTTGTGCTGTTATTCTTTTCCAAACACAATGTGTTTCTTTCATCTGTGCACAATATGAGTATGAGTATACTAGAAAGCAATTGCAATTATCAAAAGATCAAATGTATGATAAAATTAAAGTATTGGATCAAAGCTTTCATATTTTTGTCAAATACATTTGGAAACATACTGTATGATTTAAGAGTATAAAGCAGCTCATGTATATTCAGACACAGCCAGATGAACACGCACACGCGATACTACGGAGGCACCCTTCAAAACGTACTATATCTGATACTTGAAAGTTTACATTAGTATTCTATGATCCTCGCATCACTGAGCAAACTTCCTCAGTCTAGTGACAATCACAGTAATATCAGCATCACACCAAAATGCACACACAGATTTATCGTTTTCTGCTTTTTGAAAGTTGACAGCATGTAAATTCACAAAGATTTAAAGGGAGCTCAGGTTTAGCATTTACCAAATAAAATGTCAAATCGAGACATGAAAATAAAATGCGCTAAAATTTATGGGTGTTAGCTTAAGTATCATCTTAATAGGTTTATTTTTTGACATATCTATAACTAAAACAAACATACCTCTTCAGCAAATCCTGTGCTAACTTAACTGGTGGTCTGACATGTATGACAACTAAATAAGGTTAGCTGAGCTTTGCCTAGCCATTACTAAAAACCACAGCCAATAAATACCTTGCAAATGGTATATTAGACCTTTATACTTACTGCCAATCAAAAATGAGGCAAGAATCTTAAGATAATGAGATCCTGAGATACTGCATCATACTGTGATAATGCTATTGTTTCTGAATTACTCAGTTTTAGAATCTACCTCAAATTACATGGGGAAAAGAGAAAAGAGGAACTTGCTTCTAATCACACATAACAGCTTTCCTTTAGTGGAAAGATATCTAGTGATGCCTGGGAATGTTATTTTTAAGTAACATGCAACGTGCTTGTTATTATAACTGCTCCTAGCACCTGGTGAAATTTGCAGCTGAGAAGACCTAACAATTTAAAAATAGCTGAATCACAGCTTATTTTTAATTTCAAATAATATAATCACCTGTATTTAGTATTACACATATTTAGACAAGCTGCCTGTCTCTATTCCAAGCCATCTCTTTTCCTGTGTCATCTCAAACTTGACATTTTTCAATTTCAAATAGCAGATTTTTTTCCTTGGATGATTTGTCATTAAAACTGTCAAAACCTATAATTATTTACATATACCTATTTATTATTAAGCTAGCAAAATCTTAACAAACATCACACAGTTACTCTTTGTTCGTGTCATTCTGCTGCCAACCCTGGTTTTCCCTGCTGTTGGTTTGATGCCTGTTTGTGTATATCAGACCCACTTCCCTTGTTGACCATTTCCATAGCACTGCAGGCCCAGACAAGCTAGCTGGTTTTCTGTTGTGTTTGTTTTCAGGCGTTTTATAACTTTCACACCTAATAAAACATTTTAATGCAAGGCATATTAATTATAAAAATCAAGTTATGTCAATGTTTTGTATAGATAAGCAGCTTTGCCAGATCAAAGTTTTGATTTTTTTTTTTTCCATTAACATGGAAACCATCCATAACTCACAATTTGAGATCCCTACTTTTAAATGGCTTCACATGCAAACTTTTCAACCATGTATACAGTCTTAGAAACACATGACTACATGGGTCCACCCAGCGTTTAAATAAGATGAAAAAGGAAAAAAAAAATAAGCCACCGAAAAATCCCTCCTGCCTTTTTGCTGAATTAAGTTTCTAGTCTGTATATTTTGGCAAATCAGCTAGTAAAAAGGCAGTTCTGTCTTCATGTCTTTCACTTTACCATTCATTCTTTATTCTCCAATTTAAAGCACTGCCATAGCTTTCCAGTTTTCAACTTATTGACATATCTGACATACCCCCCTAAAACAATCCCTCTTTCCCCCCTTCCCCCACCTCTCCACACTCTAGTTGTTAAAGTTTGGTACCAAATCACTGGCTAGGATAATTACCTTTTTTTTAAATATTGTTGAACTGAAGATCTTAATAGGTGAAATGCAATCATGCAATCTAGCACAGAAAAATGCAAAGATATCGGGAACAGCAGAAAGTCTTGCAAATTAAACATATCTTGAATCAGAAGGAATGAACACTAAAGTGCATAGACTGAAATAACATTTTCATTTAAAAAAAATAATAATAAAAAAGCACAAAATAAGAACGTCCAGATAAATAAACTAAATTCTACTAGAGAATTAAGAAATATTCTACACAGGAAGAAGCTTTTGTCTCCCCACTGTCTGTCAGAGCTGAAACTCACCACTTAAAACCAAGAAGTGAGGAATCCTTTCTTATTTTCTTCTTTTCTCCTTCTTTTCCTTTCCATGTAAATTTAAGTGGCATTTAAAACTGATTATTTTCTTCTGCAAATTTCATTGTTCCAACCTTGTTTGACACTACCACCAAAATTATCAACACTATCTCTTAAAGTGACTGTAAGACCTATACCTTATCTTTCTTCCATCACAATTGTCATGATTATTTGGACCAAACCTCTTTTTTTTCCCCCACTCTTTCTTCTTGGGTCAGTCTGCTTTTCACTAAAACCTTCTCATCTAACACAGGGTTGTTTATTTCTGCCACAACATTTCCCCTCCAAAAATGGAACAATTTTCTTGAACTGGATCCATAACTTATAGTGTCTTTCCCATAGTTTTTAGTAATAAACAAAAGCCATTATTGTAGGAGAAGTTAGTTGATTAATAACAGTAACATTTCAAGAGTTATGTAAGACCTTTTGCACCCAGATCTCATTACCAAAGACTTACAACCTTAGAGGAAAGCCAATGAAAACCATGAACATGCTATTCTGCTATTCTGTTTCCTTCTTGTTTTGCAGATGCTATGACTCATGGCTTGTTTATTATGCTGGTATCTTCCTTGGGGCAGGAGAAGGTGGTGTGGATTTGGGGCTGGTATCAATTAATTTTTTTTTTCCCAGTAGCACACACACAGGGGGCAGATCCAAAGATGTATCTTTATACTGACTAATGTTATTCAAAGACTATACTGCAAGATCCATCTGTCCAGTTGTAAAGTGTTCTATGCTAAATCTGATTGAGGCTTGTAAGAGCTTATACATTACAGATAAAATGTGACTTGACATTACCTTCAAGTTGCTGCCATGCCAAAGAAAAAAAAAAGCAAAACAAGGGCTGAAGTCTTTTTTTCAGACTTAGTTTTGGAGCAGAAAAACTCATTGTGAAAGGTACCAAAAAAAGAACAAAACATTAAGCAGATTTTCTAAGCCTAAGTTCCTGGGGCATTTTCACATCAAACTGATTAAGTGGATCACTAAAATATCCATGTGGAAAGACTACTTGGCAAGATGGCTGCCTCACAAATTAGTAACATACAGTCAACAAAATATAAGATTAATTTAAAATAATTACTCTGGACATACTACTCAGGCTTGAAGTACATTCAGTCAGTAGCTGAAGTCGCAACAACCAAGGTACCAGAACCAGCAAACAAAGGAATTGCACAGCTGATCTAATATTCTGAAGCTGCTGTTGGATATGCAGATCTTTAAATTATGTGGCTATTTATTGACATACTATCTAGTGAACTACTGCTCCATTAGACTTCCTAGTGAAGTAAATATTTATTAGCTTTCCCTTCTATTTTAATGTTATTGCACAAGGTATGATGATTTGATAAATAGTCTTTAAGAATTTCATACTACTAGAATTTCATTAAAGTTAATAACTTGTCTAAGATATTTCAAGAGTTCTAGACAGGCAGATAAATTCTATTCAAGTGAAAATGAGTTTTTTTCTTGCGTTTCTTTTTTTATGTGGATGGAACCTATAATAGGACTAAAAGTTGACCAGAACCTTGAGGTGAAAGTTCCTAGATGTTCTCCTTGACCGAGTTATCCCAAAAGATCAAAATTCAGAGAAACAAGGTTATATTTGAATATAAACTAGGACGGTTAAATTTTTACACAGAGAATATGCCACTAACTGGAGTATCAGTTTTAGTTGATTGACATCTAGAGCTTTTGTGGCAAAAACTCTAAATATCTTTTTACTCTCTCTTCATATGGGCAGTCTGCAAGTTTCTGCTAGAACACTTCAAGCTCCAGATCCTTTCAGCTGCTCTTCCCTCTTCTTCCCTCTTTCCTACCCACCCTGCATTTAGGAGGTGCCTCTTCATCCCCATTTTGCTCTTTGCAGGATGAAATCAAGCCTTCAAGGCATTTTTACTGTATTTCTCCTGTCTTAAAACAATACAGCTTGCAAATTGAGAATAAATAATAAATGAAATGCATGTTCTGAGTTACAGGGCCAG
This sequence comes from Nycticryphes semicollaris, assembly GCA_013400055.1. NCBI lineage: Eukaryota > Metazoa > Chordata > Aves > Charadriiformes > Rostratulidae > Nycticryphes > Nycticryphes semicollaris. The sequence goes on along the minus strand of VXBJ01004002.1, from coordinate 614,434 downwards.
TTCAGGCTGGAAACTCAGTTCAACCTGAAACATGAACAGGACTCCACTCTTCACATTATCAGAAGACTTTCTTATGTGGGTAAAAAGAGAACAGAACAGGGACTTGCTGTCTTTAGGGTGAGTTTTTAAAAAACTGAAATGTTAAACATACTGAAACAGGTCTCTCATTCCCTCAAGGAACTAAGGAATTAGCAAAGCACAAACCAAATGGAAAAAACTGCCTGCAGCAGGTCAGCACATCATCTCTGTGGTGTTCTGACAAGAAGCAAGTAGACACAGAGAAATTTTAGATATTGACAGCCCCTGTGACTGTGAAGGCTGAGGGAATAGCTCAAGCATATGTATTCTATTAGTTTTTATATGTACTGCCTTACATGTGTGTTTTGTTTAAATAATTTATACTTTGATGTGACTGATCACTCAAATATCAACATCTTTATCAAGACAGAAGAAAACCTTCAGCATCACCAGCTAAATCAGGCCATCAGAACTATCACATCAGAAATTGGCCCCAGGTCCCAATAATGCATGACAGAACACGATCCCATGCTTAGGCAGGTAAGACCTCAAAAATTAAAACCTAAAAAGCCATGACTTACACAAATCAGAGAGCCAGAGTTGAAGTGTACGCACTTACAGGACACTTTTCAGAATACAATTAGGGTAGCAATTTAAAAACAACCACTCTCCAGTTAGAATATTCAAGTATTAATAGCAAGTCATAAATTTCAAGCAAGTCATGTGCTGAGGAACAATCTAAGATAGCATAAAGAGATATCATATAAAGATCTGCATCTTTCTGTATAATCTCCACATACAAAGTATACCTTATTTTAGCACTATTGTTTCCACTAGTGAATGTGACCACACCCCACAATTCTCTGGTTTATGATATCCTATGATATTGCACTATATTCACTGCTGTTGCATCCTCAGATGTCCAGGAGGTTAGCTTTTGTATTAAAGAAAATCAGTTTAAGTAATTTCTGATTTGGGGCATTTCCCCCCAAATCATTTATAATACTGTCCTGCCAAAAAATTATCTGCCAAGAACTGAGAATTTATACTTTCAAGAAATACAGAGTAATCTTTAAAACTATCTTGAGACTGATGAGATATCCATGCATGTATCTATATAAATATATATGAAAATATATATAAAACAAGAATGACAAACTTCCGTTCTTAAAATTCTATTAAAGTAGATTACAAAGACACAGACAAAGAAACAATACTTTTTAAAATCAGATAAGACAGTCACTTTTTCAGTACAGGAGAGATGTCTCTAAATCAGGGTGGAATCATGCTAGTAGAACAGCATAAAGTACTGGTAGTGTGAAAGTCATACCCATTTTGAACTATATTCACTGAAATTTCCTACAAATTGAAAAATTGAATTGAAAATTCCTTGACACAATACATAGATACACACACAAGACATAAAATGTCAATGAATCAATAAGTGTCCAGAGTTTCAGGAAAACTAGCATTGGTGCTAACTTTCAATAACCCCAAACAACTCAGTCACGAAATACAGTAGTGATTTAATCACTGTCTTTTCCATTCTAATCTCCTTCCAGTATTTTGAAAGAGAAGTCTTAGAAGTAGATGCCATAGGGGAAGGGCCACCTTTAGACTGAATTAATCTGAATCACTGAATACCAAAAAAATTAATTTAAATGGACCAACAGGAATTCTTTGCCTTTTAATGGCCAAACAATTTTAGGTTAACTACAAAAATGTGGACTTAAAAACTAACTTTTATTCCCAGCTTTGAAAAATTTTCTGTTTACTATTTCGCTAAGCTCTTAAGATATTCTATGATTTCTAAAGCTAATAATCAAACAGCTCATTTTTGTTCTACGACTGAAGTAATCTGTGGTGAAAGAAGTCAATATTTTACACAGAAAATAGGTGCTGAAATTAAGGCATATACATATTCCAGGGTTTTAATTCAAAGGTATTAGAGAAAAATGAAAGAAACTGAATCAAAGACATTCAGAAAGTTATTTTGCTGTATATATGGTGAATTTTAAATTTCTGCTTTTGTCTTCCTAAATACATGTTCCTGTTTTACTGTAAATTGGACTTACAGTGGAACCAGTTCATTCTACTCCTTCAGAGTTTCCTGTGCTTAGAGTTACATGTCTGAAGATCTGAATTGAGATGTTCTTCTCTATTATTTACAGAAAGGTAGGAACTGTAGAAATATCATGTTCTTAAAAAGTTTCCTCTACAGTTTCAAGGCTTCCTCCTTTAAAGAGCCGAGCAGAGCTTCTGTTTTCTTAAAAATATTCCAGATATAGATCTGTAGTCTTGTCTATAACTCCACAGATTCCTGAAATTATTTTTATTTTCTGTGTTAAAGATGGTGCGTAAGAATTGCAACAGACCTCAACTAACATTGCAGACACCTTCTTTGCAATTTTGCTTTTCGTACAAAGTACTTACCACGCTTAAAAGTTAAAATCTATGAATATCATTATCACAAACTCTTTATGCCGTTTTGTATGCATTCATTTAATATATTTCCGGTTTGGTAACTACAGCATGTAAGAACAAGCTTCAGTAAACATATTTGTTTGCTTTTAAATTAGAAGTTTAACTACATTAACATACTGATTTGACAAAGATAATTCAAAGGATTATTATGCTAAAAACTAAATTCATACTCCTTTCAAGTCCTGAGAAATAAATAAGTAAATAAGTAAGTAAATAAATAATTACGAGTTCTGTGATGAATGATTTCACCTACCACATATGTATGTTTTACACAGGAAGGGAGAAACATGCTACATGTTGTAAATACTAGATTCTTACAGGGAACCTTTAAGCCACACAAATATATGCCAGAGTTTCTAACAGCAGAAAAGTAAAAAGATATAATCCAATTTTAACATGCAAATTAACTTCATAAATTAAATCTGACAATAGATTTCACTTCAAATCACAGCATGCTATAAACTATTTTATTTAGGATAGTTAAGGAAAAAAAGCCGAACTGAAGTTTTATCAAATCACTTTTCTGTTGTTTTCTTACTAAATTACAAAAATACTGCTATCTTAATGCAAGGACAGCTTTTTAAATAATCCTGTAATGAGTCTGAAAAAAGGTCATAAATAAAGAATTTTTCTTTTGTATTTGAATTACAAAATAATTGCATAAAACTTATTTGTAAAAGACCTCCTGAAATACTTTTAAATAGTGGGTTTTAATTGTAAGGGGTTTGAGAGGGTATGTTTCTTTTTTCTTTTTCTTTTTTTTTTTTTTTGAAAAAGCTTCTTAACATTACCTCACTTCAACTTCTTAGTACTTCTCTGTTCATGCTGCTTGCAAAGATCCCACTTCCTTTTATAATCAACTACTGGTTTGGTTGATGGGGGTTTCTGTTGGTTTTCTCTTTTTTGGGGTTTTTGTTTGTTTGCTTGTTTTGGTTTTTATTTTGTTTTGTTTTGTACTTTACTAATAAAATAAGATAGAATCCTGCACAGGAACAACAAATGCAGTTTACCTAGATCTTATCTAAAGAGACTGAAGAGATTCATTTATTCACCATATAAAGCACTAATTAAGTGACACAGAAACCAGTTCATAAAGAAATGTAAACTATACTTCTTCAAAAAGGTAAAAAGGTCCTAACTGTAGTTAATGAAGTTTTGAATTCAAATAATCCTTTAAAACTTTTTTACCTACAAGAAGAATTCTGATAGGAAATTTTAAACTGGTTCGATCTTTTATTTGTTGACATTTCAAAATAGAAACCTGGAGTCCTGTAAAATAATTAAAAATACTCCTTAGAAGGATTCAGTGGGATTTTCTAATCTTTTTCCCGGCTATCTAAACTATGCATTCTTCTGACTGATAGCCTAATGAGGTATCTTTGTCAGCACAAGGATTTGAAGCTGAAAAGTTCTAGTATATTATACATTTGTACCAAGATCCATCACTAAAATATTATCAATTCCAAGATTATTTGTTCTAATATAATTTTTAAATTATGATGATAGACTTAGTAGTCAAGGCTCTTCCATTAAATTAAAACCTATAGCATGATTACTGAAGTAAATTTTATGGGAAAATTTCTTTGCTGATTTTTTTCTTCCAGTTTATTTTAAAAACTTTGGTGCCAATAGATTTGGAGGTATTTGACTCAGGATGTGGGGTTTATTTGAGGGTTGGACTCAAAATGTTATAGAAGTAAAATTATTACTAGGTAGGGCAAAATACTATTATGCCATTGGGTACTCAAGATCAATCATAGCTTTACTGTTAAAACATCATATTAGCATGTAAAGGAGAAGATAATTCCTCCCATGAGCAAATTTCTTCTTTATCTGTTGATAATAGAAAAATATTTGTACATTGCCACTGAAATGGGACACATTGCAAGTAATACTGAATTATTTCTATTGATTAATCTTCTAATGAGTAACACATTTTGTATTTGCAGTTTGACCAGAATTGCGAGAGCTGTTCTGCACTTGGATTTTTTTTTGTTACACCAGTACTAATTTCAAAGAGATCCAGAAGGTCTTCTATGTTAAAGAAAATGTCTTCCTTTTTGTGAACAAGTGGTAATGTTCATTGGACGGAAGATATTTTGGAGCAGTGAGTGATTTTTTTGGATTCATATCGTGACACAATACTGAATACTACAATTTTGAACAAACCTCTACGTACTGAACATGTTTTAAAGTTTTTAATTTGATTGACATGGCTATTTATGTGCAATGTTCATTTTAATGAGTGATTCTGTCATGGAAAATAAAAATTTGTTCATGGTTCAATAAATGAGTTTGCTGATTAACCAGACCTGACAGATTTTAACCTCTAATGTTTTAATCCCCTGCCACTATCAATGATGCAATTTCTACTAGACTAAATATTTAAATTTGAAAGAGTAATTTTTGTTTACATCATCTGGAAAAAAAGCTTTATGAGTTAAGTTTTGCAAAGTGTATCACATTATCAATTTATATAACGAATTCGAAACTATGTATTCCAACTACTAGTTCATATAATTCAACTGAATTAATTTCATATTTTTATACAGGAATGCATTATACATTCTAATTATCAGGTAAAAAAAAAATATATTAACCTATCTTCAAGAATGCATAAACATTAAAAATACCTACAGTCTTATCAGTGATATGTGGGAATTTGCATGCACACTAAAAATGCATGCACGGGAAAAATTCCTTCATGCAGATAAATATTGTGATTTTTTTCCCCCTACTTTCCAATTATCAACTTAAAAGTTAGGAAAGAACAACAAGAAAATATTTGTATATAGTCTACCACATCACCTGTGCTCCTGGTAGTAAATATGCAAGAACAGGGTTTGTATTATATTGGAAATACAAAATAATCATAGCCATTATAAATAAAGATGTATTTGTCCTATTAGAATATCGGCACTGTCATAAGGACTGAGGATGAAAGGTTAAGCCTACTGAAACTGAAGAGAGTATTTACCTCTGAACACCTTGAAAATCAGTTAAATATTCAACTCTTTTAATTTATTCCTTCTTCCATTCTAAAAATCCCTTAGCTTTAAGATTTATTTTACTGTTGTGAATTCCACTAAACTGCATGAGTTTCCTTCTACAACAAGGCAAGTATTAATAGTGAAAGAGGTCTGGTATTTTATTTTCTTTTCAGACAGAAAATAGAGTTTGGCTCTCTTACAGCTCCAAGAATTCATAAAGTCATACTTCTACTTCTATGTTCTTACCATAATTATAGTAACCTAAGCTAATACCATAGAAGCTAAAACGTTAAAAAGAGCACTCCAACTACTTTTTTTTTAATATTATGCTTCCAGCTAAAGCGTCTTAGACTGTTCCTGTTTTATTAAACTCTCTCTCATCATTTTATAGGGCAAATGTTATTAAGATTCTCATATTCATATATTACATATCATAGACATGTTCAGATTAACAAATTAATTATATAAAGAACTTGTGCACCTTTAAAGAAAAAAAAAAGCTATTTTTAAATATTCATGAAAAGTTTCTCAGGATCTCTATAAAGTATCTAAAAATGAGTGATTGTAGATAGCTATGTTCTGTCAATACTCTAAATTCCCACTCAGGAATAGAGCTTCTTTCTGCTGTGAAATGTGGTCTGAACCAGCAAAGAAAAGCATTTTTGTGTCTACACTGAAGGGCTCTCTATTTCCTTAGTACTTGAGGTAGGTAACTCAGTGCTTACCTTTGAGTTGAGAAAATATTTTGAAGAGTTGACTTCATGAACAGAAAGATGCAGAGACAATTATGAAAATGAAAGATTCATAGACCAGTTGATCTTACTCTGCTTATTATATAAACCTCCAACTGTATATGTATCATCTAAATCGGTATAGAAACCAACTACCTCTTTTCACCTGGCATACATTTTCTGAAGCAAACTTTTTTCCAATGATTTCTTTCTCTGTTTCCAAAATTAATTTTGCAATTTTTCTTCTTACCACAGCATGTGTAAGAAGTATAAAACCTACTAGACATCTAGTACAAGAAAAACGTCTGCTATTAAGGCTCATTAAGTGTTACTTTGAAGACTGACTTTCCTGCTCAGAAGGTTAACTGCATAATGTTGTTTATGTTCATCTCAATCAAATATTTTTTTTACCCCAGAAGTAGTGGAAAAGACATGCAATTTGTTCATAAAGATACCTATATTTGTAAGCAGTGTTGTTTTAAGTACTAATCAACTCAGGTTGTTATTGACAAAATAACATCCACAAATTTCTGGAATATAGGAAGGACAGAGAAAGTTTCATCACAAGAGTCTTTCTTTTCTTTCCTTTCCTCTTGTCAAAATGACACTGCTTTCCAGATCAGCTCAAAGTTCTTGCTTCCTGACTTCTTAGTATTTGTTTTCAGTAAAAATTCACATCAAGAAGGCTTTGTGAATTTTCTGGAAAGAAGGGAAGACATTCATTCAGCTATGAAACCACAAAAAAAATGTTCTATTCAAGTAGGGTAAGAAGAGAGAAAGGTTCAGTACAAGCTGAGCAGCTATGCTATTACAGTGTTGGGAGAACCCTGAAGACTGAGCTTTTGACTTGGAATTTAAACAGTAGGTTCTCTTTGGTTTTCTTGATTTTCCTACATAGAAAATTCAATCACCACAAAAACTGCAAATACATAATAATGGTAAGGGTTTGCTCTTGAATTGCTTCCAATCTATACTAAGTGGTAAAAGTATGGGTGAAGTGGGAATTTAGAGAAACAGTTATTCTTCTTAAGTAGCTCATTTTCCTCCACAAGGAACATACTACCAGCTGAAAAACAATCTTCACATACTCAATCATACCTCCACTGATGGCCAATGAACAAATAAAAGTATATGGGGTTTTTTTACAGCAGAAGGCTGTATCCCCACTTCCAACAACCTGCAGTTTAGGTACTTGGAGTTACACCCACGTAATTGGTATGAATGGTCATTCAGTAGATGTGTCTGATAATTGTGTAAATAGCTTTCATGGGCAACTGATATACTCTGAATCCATGCAGTCCACAGTAATTGTCTGATTTGTCAGCAGGCACTTCCTTTTAACTTTAAACCACTTTCCCAAGATTTTATTTTTATTAGTCAAGTTACTGTTTTGCAAATAACATTTCTCTGTTCCTCTTTTCCATGTTCTTCGTAGTTGTGTATTTCTGTGCTATAACCATCTCAGTTGTCTCTCTTCCAGGTCATAGTGCACTACAGTATACTTAATCTCACCTCCACTGGAAAGCTTTCCAAAATTGTCACTTACATTACCCTGCTGTGTAACTTCCTTAATTTATGACTTTTCAAGATAGTGTAGCTCTTGAACTTCAAACTGCATACTGATCTTTTCTCTTTTGTTCTTAATACTATTTCCGTTCTGACATTCAATAATAGTAGCTAAACACTAGGTTGACTTTTCCAGATGACTACCCATAACGTCTCCAGAGGGCTGTTATGTTTTGTTTCCTCAAGTAGCAATAGTGGCTAATTTGAAGACTGTCATTACGACAGTGATGGATTACTGAGCTTATTTTTGACATCAACATTCGTTTTTAAACTTCTATCTCAGGAACCCTATAAGTAGAAACCATATTCAGTAAACTAGACAACACAGTTTATAGGTACAATTGTTAGCTTCTCACAGTCTAAAAGTCACTCCTATCTGAGACCTATTTCGTATTTATTCTAAGTTGCTGCAAAGTAAATAAATTTCTAGAAAGTACCTGTTCACATCAAGGCATGTGATGGGTTGACACCTGATTCCAAGTGCCCACCAAGCCACCCTATCACTCCTCTTCTCCACTGGAGAGAAAAATACAATGAAAGGCTCATGGGTCAAGATAAGGACAGGGAGAGATCCCTCACCAATTACCATCACAGGAAAACCAGACTCAACTTGGGGTTGAAACTGGGGCAAAAATTTAATTTTTGCCAATCAATATAAAACCAAACCTTAAAAAACCTTCCACCCACCCCTCTCTTCTTCCTGGGTTCAACTTCACTCTTGATTTCTCTACCTCTCTCCCTCAAGTGGAACAGGAGACAGGGAATAGGGGTTGGGGTCAGTTCATCATGCATTGTCTTTGCCATGCCTTCCTCCTCACGGGGAGGACTCCTCATACTCTTCCTCTGCTCCAGCACAGAGTCCTCCCATGGGAGACAGTTCTCCAAAAACTTCTTTAATGTAAATCCTTCCCACAGCCTGCAGTTCTTCACAAACTGCTCCATGGTGGGTGCCTTCCTTGGGGAGCAGTCCTTCAGGAACAGACTGCTCCAGCATCACTCCCCCATAGGGTCACAAACCCTGCAAGCAAACCTGCACCAGTATGGGATCCTCTCTCAGTGGGGTGCCAGATCCTGCCAAGAGCCTGCTCCAGTGTGGGCTCTGAGCTTCCTTCAGGCACACCCACCTGATCTGTGTGGGATCATCCATAGGCTGCAGGTGAATATCTACTCCACTGCTAATCTCCAAAGGCTGCAGGGGGACAGCCTGCTTCACTATGGTTTCAACCACAGGCTCCAAGGCAATCTCTGCTCTGGTGCCTGGAGCACCTCCTCCCCTTCCTTCTCAACTGACCTGGGTATCTGCAGAGTTGTTGCTTTTATATATTCTCATTCCTCTTCTCCAGCTGCTGTTATGCAGCAGTTTTTAAATATGTTCCCATTCTTAAATATATTATCATTAAGGTGCTGCCAACATCATTGTTGACTCATGGCTTGGCAAGCAGTGGGTCTGTCTTGGAGCTGGCTGGCACTGTCCCTATTGGACATGGGGGAAGCTTCTAGCAGCTTCTCACAGAAGCTACTCCTGTAACACTCCTTCCCATTACCAAAACCTTGCCACACAAAGCAAATACACAGTGAGGGTGGAAAGAAGTATCGTAATTAGCAACTAGCAGTCTCTGATAGTCCTTTCCGTAGCAAGGCCTGGGGCTAAAGCAGCATGAAGGCTGAACCACTTTGTCAAATGCGCAGGCTATACTTGAATTCCCTTTATTTGTATATAGCATCTTTGTGTTTATTAGAGTTCTGCTTATGTGCAATGCCTCTCTTTATGGTCAGCTGGAGAATTAGCAACTGAGTGCTCTAAAATTAGGCTTAAGGACTGCAGGCTCAGAAAGAAAAAAAAAAAAAGCCTATTGAGCACATGTGCATTGTTTCTGCATTAGTAATGTATTTTAACATTCCGCCAGTCTGATAATTTTGTAGCTTTCATAGTATTTTAACTTCATGTTAGAACACAAATGATAAAATACCAAACAATGTTTTCATTTTTCCAAGTTCTCAGTGTCACGTCCACTTCTTTTGTTATCCAGCTTTCAGGCTTTGCTGTATACTCAAGGTCTCAACACTAGTAGTATTTACTTTATCTTAGAATGAAACAGTTTTCCCCTTAGTCTTCAAAACTGTGGCATTTGGAGAGAAAGTCTCCGGTTAAAAAGATCAGAGCAGTTCTGCCTGTAATTGACCGCTTCCCTTGAAGATTACAATTCAAACACCTTGAAAAGAGATACCCCTGGATTTGACATGGTAAGAGAGAGAGAAAATCCTTTTCCAGGACCTCAGATGAAGTCCCATTCAGGGGACATGCAAGTTACCTCCCACCCACATTGCCTAAATTCCATCTTGCTAGGAAAGAGATAAAACATGTCTTGGTCCTTTATTTGAGTTGACTGTCAGGGGTATATATAATGGAGGAATGGACATAAGGAATCCTATCCTGTGTAGACATATTTTGCATGAAAGCAGACCTAAAAACCCTGGCTTGAAGAAATTGCTTTGTATTTATGAGTTCTCTTCACAACTAAGGGTCCCCTTGGTAAATCCGAAGAAGGAAAATTAGAAGCACTTTTGAATGCCTCTTTTATGAAACCAATTCATAGGAAATTAAGAATCTCAAAGCAAGGAAATTTTAATCTGAAACATAAAGAAAACATTAATTATGAAGCAGCAAGGAAAAGACATTCAAAATCATTTCAAGGAAGATGAAATAAATAAAAAAAACAAAACCAAAAAACATGGAAAGCCAATGTTCACATCAGTGTTGTAATGACACTATTTTAGAATGGTTTAATTAAAAGAAACCCACAACATCTAGTCCCCAAAATGAGTTGCTTTCAAATGAGTGTTGTGCTAACGTGCAATAGATTTTTACAGTGCCTGACACAGAACAGCCAGAGAACCACATTTGACTTAAATAATAAACTCATGAAACACAAGAAAAGCCGAATATTGAACAAATATGGCTCCATTTCTACAGTGATATCGACACAAGCAGATGCCTGCCACAATTCTACTGATACCAGTTCTGCTTCCCAGTGGCTCATGGCTGTGCAAGAATGATGGAGACGAAATCTGGCATTGTCAATCCCTATCGCTTCTGTTACCTCAGCACAGAAGATTGATCTAAGATTTAACTAGGGGTGGCCAGAACTATTTCAATACCTAGTTACACATTTAATTTGTAATAGTAAGAGATGCATGTGCTTTCGACGTGTTTGAAGTTCAGACCTGGATGCATTTTCAAATGGAGCTTAAAAGTGATCTCAATTAACCACTCAACACAATTTCAATATTGTGACTGTTCTAGAAATATGGGAGGTATCACATAATTATTTTATTAGCTATGTAAGTTCTCTCTGATTCTGGAATATATGGAGAACGATGTAATGCATTTTCTTCTGAAACAGGTGAGTTTTCATAAAGGCACAGAAATGAGGGTTTCTTCCTGTCTTACAAAAAGAATCTTTTTTTTTTCTTTTCTTTATCACTTACACTTGGAAATACGGGATATGGGAAAGCCATGAACTCAAAATAGTGAGAACACTAATACATCACAACTCCATCCAGAATTTGAATACCTCATTCACTCCTGAGTTAAAAACAAAGCCAATGAGATCAAAGCCCCAACAAAAACAAAAAAACCCACAAAATCCCCCCAAAAAAACTACCACATAGCATGTAATTTCCATTTCTTGAAACTTAAGGGAAAGCAAGTATTACATGTGCTATATTCTTATAAAAAGAACAGTGCAGTAAATTGTAAGTTATGAAAACTACAACACTAAACATTATTATTAAAGAGGCTGACAAAAAAAATCACTATGTATAACAGTATACGGTTATGTTTTCATTATATGTGATGTACTGCATGAAGCAACAAGCATAAGTGCACTTAACTACTGTTTCTGTCTGGTGTGGATTTGGCTGTGTTCCTATTGTACATGTGAAATGGTTTTCAAAAGATACTGAAAGGAAATGAAGTCAAATAAGATGTACTGTACTCTATGAACAGAACAGCTACACAGTTTCTCAAACAAAGCCTATTTGTGTCAGGAATCCTTTTATATTCACTAAAATACTGTTAATAAATTCAAGCCACATATCTGTAAATGGTTCAATTCAGTCATTGTCTCGAACACTGCACACAGACAGAATAGTACGGATGCAGTTTAACTTAAATAAGGTACCACATGGAAACAGCAATCAATAAATAGCCTACTGCTAATCCATCCCAGCAAGAATTCTTTCTATCCTTTTCTGCAACTCCTCTGTTTGACTTTGATGGAGGGACTAACAACAGGTCAGCACTAATCCATCCAAAAGTAATACTAATTTTGTAGCCCTCTACAATCTGTCAGTCAAGGGAACACAAAAAGGAGCTGCTGTCCTTATAATATCCCTAAAAGGTGTGGCTTCAGTAAAAACAAATTAGCCAAATGAAAATAAAATGTAAAGTGTCATAATACTGTAGGGAGACTCCAGTTCGCAGTTATGAAGAGCTGTCCTCCCCACTGGTTAGTTTACTGCACTTGCAACTGAAGCTCACAGGGTCCGAGGTTTTTCAAGTATCTTCATACATCAAACCCTCGTATTATAAAAAGGAGGGGAGGATGGAGAAAGTAATTTCACCTAATCCTAAAATTTAGCCTTTTTAGACTTTGTCACTTTCTGACACATGATGAAGGTGCAGTTTTATAACTACTAACATCCGTTTTACACTTACTACAAGATTTGAAAGGATAAATCTCTCATGCTTTATGAAGTACACAGTGTTTAAAGTGTCATTGTATAGAACTACTTTATAAATTAAGACTTACAGTAAAGTTCTATAGCAAATGGCTATGTCTTCTATATGCCCTAAAAAGATAATGAAGTAGATGATTGTATTGGGATACAAGCAACATTACCAGTCCACAACATGTAATACAGTATATAGTGATTATCCTGGTTGTATTCCAATACAATCCCTATTTACCAGACAGGCATATGCAGTAACTTATCAGTTGGTTGGTTGGCTTGTTTTTTAACCCTACTCCGTGGTAGGTTTTTTTCCAATCACAACTATGTACACAAAGATTGTTAAGGCTCATAGAACTTCACAGCTGCATTGAATATTAACCAGCTAAAATAATGAAACAGCAAGCAATAAATCCTGATTAACCAAAACCAGAATACCTAAAACTACTTCATTAAGACTTTCTCTTACCTTGAGAAAGAAAAACATAATGAGATATGGTTATCTTTTTTATTAATATGAAATAATAAAACATGACAGTATAACAAGAAATAATTGTCATTAATAGTGGTATTTGTTGTATCTACACAAATGTTTCTCTACAAATGTTTACCTGGAATAGTAGGTGGATGGTAGATAGTTTGTGCAAATGAATATTGTAATCCCATTTACATAATTAGAACTACTCAGTGCTGTACAATTAAGCATGTACTTAGAACCACAGAATGCTTTGTGTTGGAAGGGACCTTAGAGTTTATCGAGCTCCAATCCCCCTGCCATAGCAGAGACACCTCCCCCTAGAGCAGGTTGCTCAAAGCCCCATCCAGCCTGGCCTTGAACACTTCCAGGGAAGTGGCATCCACTGGCAATCCCTGGGCAACCTGTTCCAGTGTCTCACCACCATCACAGCAAAGAATTTATTTCTAGTATCTAACCTAAATCTCCCCTTTTAAAACCATTACCCCTCATCCTACTGCTACACCCAGTGATAGAGATCTCATTCAATATTTTGTTCTCATTCTAGTAACTCCTACAAAAAGATTTCATTTCTATGGTGGTTGCAATCAGAAAAATGGTATCAGGCACTTGTTTCACTGTAGATTTGAAATTTCTACAAAGCTGTAAGGTCCACCACTAGATTTTTCTTTCTTAAATTTAGGCATCACAATTCAAATGGCATATTTTGTCATCAGCAATCCCATTACTGACATAAAAACATGCAAAGATGGATAAAACCAGCAAATTCTTTACTTGCTTAAATGTGCAACTGAGCGATCTGGGCTAATTCTTGACATGGAGAGGGTCTTTTTAAACACCACCACTTTGGCTTTAAATGCACAGGTTAGGTCAGAACAGTTTGGAGTACAGAGGGAATATCAACACAGCAATTCATATAATACTTTCCATGCACAGGTTCTATACATATTTCAAGCATTACTGTTCTTCAGGTGATAAAAGACAGCAATCACCCTTTGACAGATGGGAAATGGATAAAGATCAAATGGCTTGTTCCAAGTCAAAGAGACAAAATTATCCTCATTTACAACATATGAAATCAGAGTGGCTTTTCTAGACTAAAGATCTTAACATATCTGGGCTACCTGTAAGTTTGTTTGCTTAAATTGTTTGTATTAAAATCACAAGTAGAACTGAGCTGACTATAAATGAGACTTTTCATACACAAACAGTTAATAGAAAAAGAAAATCCAAGTTGAGGACTTTGTCTTTCATTTCCACAAATTTAGTACTGTTTTCAGAAAGTGACGCTGATGATTATACTTACATAACTTCTAGTGACTTTAAATCCAGCATGTGAACACTTATATCTGTGGTAATATGATTTGTGTTCATCAAAACCAGAAACTCTTGACTGTCATGATGACAATATTAGAACAAAATATATTAATTCAACAGCACAGCAATGCAGTGATAGGGCTTTTCACACTTTTTTTTTAAAGTAGTATGAGTTCACCATGATCTATTACATAACTTTAGAGTTCCTAGGCCACATTTTTAAGAAATCATTAAGAAAAACAGGTTAGACCTAAACACTTGCCTGCAAAATTCATTGATACCTGAGATTTTTGTCCTCCTCTCCCCACAGTAGAAATAAAACCCAGAAAATGCTACTGCATACCATAGATGGCAATCAATACAATTCAGCATAATCGAGGAGAACATATCCTTGAACACTTCACATTATTTCAATAGATTTGCAATGCTAATATTTATATTAATATAAACATGTTATAGTTAAACTCAGAGCAAATAGAATGCTTTCTTATAAGCTCTCCATGCTATTCACATGCACTCTGTGAATCTTTTGCTGCTACATATGTGTAAGAACTAGGGCTGTCTGAATAGTCCCAAAGCCTTCATAACATGTCTGCTGTCATACAGACTTCATAACTTTACAGAGCCATTCCACAATAAGTATCAGGCAAGTGTAAAGCACAAAAGTTTAAGCTGAGCAATCAAACTGAATGAAATTCAGCCTTCTCTGCATTTGAATCCTGGATTTCCACCCCAAAAGTCAACAGCTTCTTCTCATATGAACTCTTCCACTTTAGGACACCTTTATTCCCCCTAACTTCCACATCACCCTTCTTCTCTGTTCCATCTCCTGTAATCACACCCTGAGCTGCAGCAACAGCTGCCTGCCACACTTAACTCGAAAATATATATAAGTGCTGATGGTTGAATCACCTACGTGATTAGCCAGCAGGCCAAAGCCAGCAGGTAACTGTAACCTCTGTTTATGGTGGCACTAATGGGAGTTTTTCCTTTCCTTTTAGTTTATGCCACTTTCCAAAGCAGTCAAAAAATCAAGCAAGGCAAGGAAGGGAAGTGTCTCATAGTTGGCTGAATTATATAAACTTCACTTTTTGAACGACTGATAGACTAAAGATAAAAAGAATAACAGAAGTAAAACAAATCTAAAAAGACTCAATAAAGTTACAAAAAAATTCATCTGGAAAAATAAAGTTTCTAACATTTTCATCTTAAGGAAGCTTCAACATTAACAAAACAAAACAAACAAACAAAAAAGCCCAAAAAATAAAACCCAAACCTAAAAATGTCTTTATTACAAACATTCAAAGTGATATATGTCTGTTTAGTATTTCTGCCTGTTTACTGAATTGGTCTTTATGAGCTAAAAGCTAACCGTAAATACTTAACTAAAAGATTCTCAGAATCACATATAAAATTACTATTGTTACGCAAAGCCCCACAACAGTAACTAAGCAGAAAATCCTACTTCCTCCCTATTTAGTTAAAACCTGATTTATAGCCATTTCTCATTATAACAGATGCTATTAAAAGGAAAGAAAAAAAAAGCTTGTCATCTTATGAAAACCTCCATTTCAGAAAGCTAGGAGTCAATTCCCAGCACAAACTCACACGTAATTCAACACTAAATCAGCTTCTCAAATGTAATAGCATTATGACTAAGGGGTAGTTGAATTGATTTTCAATTCAAGTAAGAAATCAAGTTAACCTCAACCTCCCAGCAGACAAGCACATTCTAGTAGAGCACAAGAAAATATCTAAAGTTTCTGCGGTTAGCACAAAACCCAGTTGCTAATGTAACCAAAAGAACACTGTAAAAGTCCAATTTTCTGTCCAAAGAGTCTCCAAAGATCACATTTTCCAGGTTGAAAGAAAAATACAGTCCTTAACCACCTGATGAGGATCCAGCAATGATGTATCTGCCTTTTCCAGGCTGTGGTACTGTAATTTAGGGAAACTGGAAACAATGTGGCTACTTCTGACTTCTCACAGTACAACCAGTTCTGGTTGACTGCCTCCCTCAAGAGAATCACAACACACTGGTATGGCTCTCTGACAGTGTAGCATCCTCATTAGCATCATCAACAAGGTCACAAACACAGCATGCCCTAACTATGATTTAATTTCCCTCCTTGATGTTTCTCTAGGACTCAGCAAGCAAGCAACTAAAAGAATGAAAGCCCAAACACACAAAATATTGAGCAACATGTAGGAAACATTAAGGTAATAAAGTGTGGCTGTGGAGCAAAAAATACAAATGAAACCTAATAAATGAAAACCAATTACTTTCAAAATGCATTGGATATAATAGTTTTGATATAAACTATCCAAAAGGCTTTAAGATTGATAGTACAAACCTTTTTGTCTAATATCCACTCAACTCATAAGAACGGTATTGACAGTGAACAGGAACTTTAACTACAGGTCCAATTTACTTAAGAAGTGCAAAGATCCCACTGAAAAATGGTAAATATTTCTATGCAAAATTATATACACAGAATAAATGTGCTTCAATTTCATAATGGCCTGACAGAATATGAAAACTCTTTGAAGGCCAGACTATTCAAAGTATTAAGGCTCAGAAAATACAAAGTATTAGCGGGCTTTCCAGTATATTATTACTATTCCTGTTATTTACCGATGGGTTTTACTTCTCTTGAGAAAATAAAAAAGTAAGACTTTGGTTGATCCACTTAAGATTTCCCATGCTGGAAGGTTAAACCTCTGCTCAACACTGAGGTTTCCACATTGGAAAAAAAAATCACCTAGGAAGAGGACCTGCATTATTGGTAAAATATCTCTGCAGAATTAGCTGAATGTTTTAGAAAAAACATGCTTTCAGAAAATGAATTTCTGAACACAGAAAAATAAACTAGTTGGAAACAGTGGGATGTACACACCTTGTTCTTCAGTGAAGCTCAACCATGGACCCTAACTTTAGAAGATAAAATAACTGCTGACTATTATAAAGCTTCCTAATTTGTCTGATACAATCTAAATACATTCAGGAATAAACACCGTCTCTTCTTCTTATAAATCAAACAACTGATCAAAAGTGTTTCTTATTATTTGATAGCAATTAAATTTTAAAAGACTGTCCACGAATGAACAAGAGCTATACAAATTAATGCAACATTGAGTGTAAGTGTTTTAAAGTAGCATTCTGGGAAGGATTTAACTACTCACTGAACAACACACATTCTGGTTCAAAGTGAGAATATTGGTTAATTATTGAGAAAACACAGTAAAGCACTACTTCTTCCAATATATATATTCAAATATATACTTTCCTCCTGAAACAAGGATGATCGCTACTAAAATCAGAAACAGTTTCTTGAACGTGCACATTTTAATACTCTGCCACACTTGCTTTTAATATAAAAATATTATATAT
>VXBJ01004002.1:561710-588837 GCA_013400055.1 Nycticryphes semicollaris | reverse complement strand
AGTATCAGCCTTTAGGCACTCCCTACATTTCACAGCAGACTAACAGAAATGTATCTTTATGATTTTCTTTGATCATTGCATGCTTCCATGACCAATACAGCATCACATCAGCCCTTCATTTTGTTTTCAAAGACTGCATAACAGAATGTGATGTTTCTCAGTTAAATATGTTTAAGCAGTGTATTATAATAACTTCTTAAAATATGTTCAACAATAAAAAATGGTCTTATTTGTACTTCGTTTTCCCTATACCTCTTCAAGCAAATGACACAGATTAAAGTGAGAGTACAGCACAGACAAAAAACCCAAAACATGTAAATAATCATGCAAAAGTACACACTATTCAGGTCCTTTCCACTTGTGTGCATTAGGACTACCTGCTGGGGAAATTACTCTTGCACTAATTTCTTCCTCATAAACTACAGCTCATTATAGAAAAAAGCAAAATTTCTAAATCTGCCTTCCGGAAAAGTCCCCAAACCACACCAAGCGAACAAACAAACAAACAAACAAGCAAGCCACCAACAAGAAACAAACCCCCAAAATAAACCAAAATCTCAAACCAAAAAGCCTAAAACTAAAACCCAAACTAAACCTACCTCCTCTCCTCGCCAAGTTTTTTTTTGCGCTTTCTGTAGCTTCTGACCTAACAAAACACTTTTGATGACCGTTACCTTGGATTGCAGAACAATGTGTGGAACAAGTTCTATAGATTTTTATTTTTTTTTTAACAAATCTGAATTAATTTCCTAGGCTGTGATCTTACTGGCAATTCTAGCTTTATACTTCATGGACAATGGAAGTCTGACTAAGAATTGGGAATCTGAAATGCTTTTGGTAGTAAAGAAATCAAGCACATATGCTAAGTAGAAAAACTGAGTTGACATATTCAGCTTGGTTGTAGATTTCATTTAACTATAATGTTTATTTTTTGTTTATACTGTCTGGAGACTGCATTACAGAACAGTAATTAAATTTACCACATACAGAGGCACAGAATGACTACAGAAGAATTCAAATTCTTTATGAAAAAGATGATCATAGTTGCAAGAATCTGAAAATTGTTCATATTTGCTCAGACCAAGAAGAAACTGAAAGTCTTTTCACCTGGTCATAAAATTAGTATATTCAAATTTAATGTTATGTAACAAAACTGTAAGATTATTTTTCTGCCTTTTGGTTTTAATAATTAATGTTTAAAACAAAAAAAAATAAATTAACACTTAGGAAAAACAGCTTGATAGATGTTCCTAAAGTTCTTAGAAATACCATAAGCTCTTCTTTGTCTAGTTAGAATTATTTATCTGCCTGAAGTCTGTATGGCAACACTTAGAAAATCTTCTGTTTTTTCTACAGAAGACACTGTTCTGCAGAATACAGTGAACGTTCGTGGGAGGCTGATAACCAAGAAGCTGCATATGTTTGACTCATCTGAAACTTCAGATGAGGCGTGGTAGTAGATACAAGTGATTTAACAGAGCTTCAGGAAAGCAGCTTTATCCTGTGAGCAAAGTAGTAAGGCTGTGGATCATTTTGCTGTCCATTTCTAGCACACCAGCTTTTAAGATATTTTTCTAAGACAAAAAGCAGATGATAAGCATTTAATTTTTATGTTTGGCTTGCTCCCAGTGCTTTAGGGCAATCTAATCATAAAACGTATTGAGCTTAGCGTTTCAATTATTTTTCTCTCCAAGCACTTAATTTTACTTTCATTTTTAAAGACGTTTCTTTCAGAAGAGCTGCCTGCTGAAAGAGCATCTGTTTTGAAGCACAACAGCAGCTGAGAACCCTACCAGAATACAGCCTACATGGCTGGTACTTGCTTTGCCTTTTGGTGCTCAAAGTGCAACAAGCCTTGTAACTCTTCTTGAAGACAGGCTACGAAGTGTTGGGTTTTTTTTTTTTTTTGCAATAGCAATAAGGATGTAAGTCTCCGAATAAGAGATAAGAGTATCTGTAAGATAAGATGATAAAAGTTGTTTTGGTGGTAAAAATAATAATTTAGGGGGGAGACTACAGATCAGACACAAACACGATCATTCCGAGCAAGTTTTCCCTGTAATATTTTAACTCTCTCATGTAAAACTAACCAGAAATTCACGACAGAATACAGAAGCTACAGCAAGCATGTGGAGTAAGAGACATAAGATGCCTGAGTTCAAAACCTGCACTGTGAATACCCTGTAAAACATGTAGCATGTAAAAATACATTAATAGTATTTGCGAAAGTGCAAAAATGCCTAAGTTTCTTCTGAACTTAGAATTTTCTTTCTTAAGTGTATTTGCAGGCACGTTCCTGCACCTGGTTATCATACGATGACACCCAGCTTCATACAAGATAATTTAGGTCTGGAAATCACAAGACAGAAAGACCATGCCCCAGTTAATTGCTTGCCTTTCCAGAACAGTAAATACAGCCCAATGTTATGCTGACTTGATTTGCAGAGCTTCTGCACTGGGCTTACGCTCTTTCTGAATGGTTTGCAGTCTACAAGCAATGGTCTAGATCTATCCATGTTAATCTAAAAGCAAGTCTATATGAAATCCAACCAAATAGTGTGAGAAGATAAACCTAGAATGGAAATTTCACAAAGGCAGCAGTTTTATGTTCTAATCTTCTCTTTTAAACCATGATGAAGAGACAGGCAAGAAGAAAAAAATACAGTAGCTGACTTTGCAAAAATGTCACAACTTTCCAGACAAACATGCTTTGCTGGCTAATAATACACACTTCTAATACTTCAGGGAGAATTGCTACCTATGCAAAATCCTTGAGATTCAAGATCAACCTAGGAGAAACCCAAACAGTGTTGGCAACAGCATGTGCAGCCATCCAACAGAGGTCACATCACCTTGTTAATTAGGAAAGAAACATACGTGAAAAGGCAATCTGTAAAAATCAAATTGTACTGAATTTGTGCATGCCAGAGACCTCTAAAGGAAACCAAACAGAAGAAATCAAATAAAAGAAACGCAGCTACAGCATGCAAGTCACCATGTTCCAAAGACCCTGCCAAAAAACATTAATATCTCATTGAAAACTCCAAATTCTAACTAATCATATTAACGTAGTCATTAGATGCTGTCAATGGATAATTAAATATATTTGCAGTTTTTGCAGCCTTTAGTGCAAAAAATGGGCATTCATCCAGGTAACCAAATGTTCACAGGGGGAGGCATAAGCTTTTTCACAGAAATATCTCTCAGTGAAACTGTTTTATGTAGCCAACTACAGCAGCGATTCTTTTTTACCACTTGTGTACTTTGCCACAAGTCCTTGAATCTTTTGTCACCTTCTACAGAAAGAAAAAGCTGTTTGGGTAGATGATTTTTATTAAAAAATAAGACATTTAGATAAGAAAACAAACCCATATTTGCCATGTTCACAGAATGATGTTTCAGTTCTTAATACTACACTAGTTTATCATACAAAAAAGCAGAGTCATCACGTTAACGTTATAGAAATTCTTATTTATGGCTGTGGTACTGTGAAAAGCATTAAGATATTAGCATTCTTCCTCATTCCAATGTACCATATCTATTATTCTTGAGAGAAAAGTCAAGATCTCTTTTCAATATACACTACAGAACATGGTCTTGTATAAAGCTGTCATTATGAGGAAACTAAAATTTGATTAAGAAAATAACGGACTTTCTGTTTAGATACAGCAAGCCCAGCATAATCATCAGGTGTTCAGTTTGAACGCTTCACATCAAAAAGTTTCAAAATGGATTTTACAAAATACATAGTTGGTTTTACAGGCTTTGGTCCCCCATGAAAGGGATTGCAAATGAGGAGGAGCAAGGCTATCAGCTTTCAGTCAAATCAATTCCACTCAAGTAACAAATCTGAAGAGAGGAAATCATTAAGGTGTATATGGGCATTACTGCTAATACGAAACAATCAAGCAGATTAAAGCTCTCATGAGTACAAGTATATGCAAGAGTATCAGAAAAATACTCACAGTGGACAGGGAGAAGAGATATCTATTCCATCTTGGTATACGACCTATACAATTTAAAAGCTAATCAAGAAGCCTGTAATATTTGTGTAACAAATAGAGTTACTTTAGGCATTACAAATAATCCTAATCCAGAAACTGGGAAGAAAGACGAGATATTATCCACCCAATTTACACTGTAACAAAGTGTGAAATTATTCCTACTCCATATGCCTTTATTTCACCTATTCACCCATAAACTCTGCTGCGACTTTGGCTATATTTTAATAATTTAATATAGCCAAAGTGTATCTTTCTGTTCTCTAAAAATATTTTGTGGCTGACTAACAGTAGCTGCTTTTATTGTGACAAACAGCAGGTAACTTTTCTACAATATTACAGTCAGCATTCTGGCATAATCTAGAGCTCAATGGCTTGCATAATTGCTCTAGGTTCTCATTGAAGTAAACGTTTGAGGTGCATCAGTGTTTCTGCTTCACAGCAGATCTGACCAAACAAAATTAGTTTAAAGATCTTAACAACATAAAATAAACTTAAAACATTTTACAGGGGGAGAGAGTCATCTACATACTGAGCTCTACAGAAATGTTTATATAGTCAATGGTGCCTATGAGGGAAAGAACAATGATAGGGAACTTGCAATGCAGAAGCCTTACCAAATTTCATGGTATTGCTACAAAAATAAGCCTTACCAGGACCATTGCTCAAAACCTTTGCCTTTTTGTCTTTGACTGCAGACTGCCCCAACTCTTATTTTTATTGTGTAGTAATACTTATTTCAACATGTGACAAATAATAAGTACTGATAGGCTGTATACTCTTTTCAATAACTTCAGAATAGCAAGAGAAGTTTAAAAATAGACATTGTTTAACTATGTCACACATTTTCATCCTCAAAAAAATATCTTAAGTGTAATATTCCCCTATCCCCCAAGACTGAAGGAAAATTAAATTTCTGAAAAAGAAAAAAGACTGCAGGTAGTCTAAGAAAATGTAATTAGGTCCATGAAGTCAAAAGGGATTTGCTGAACATCAGCCACCTCTAAAAAATAAACCAGCTTATTGTTAAACAGAAGACACTGCAAAAAAAAAAGGTATTTAACATGTAGTTAGTAATGGGATTTAATGTACACACTAGAAAACAAAAACAAACAAACAAAACCATATAATTAAAATTACTACTAAGTTCTATACTTCTGCCCTGAAATAAGTTTCGCCTATAGCACTCTTGGACTCGCCCACTATTTTCAACTGAAAATACTGTAACTGTTATCAGCTATCAGTGATAGTCTACCATTTGCTGTTTCATTTTTAAGTGTTTTTATAAGTCTTTTGTTATCAAGAAAACCTGCAATTAAGGATTTTTAGATTCCAGCAAAAAGACAGCTTGAAGAAAAAGTGACCATAAGCTGTATTAACACACTGTGAGCAGTTCTGAATGAAAAACAAATTCATTAAGGATGTTATGTTTGTCATTTTTAGTCAACTAAAATGACATATTAACAGTCTGATAGATACACTGTGGATAAGGTAACAAAGGAAAATAAGCAAGCTTGAGGCCTTTTGAGGCATTTCAGCATGTTCTGTGCAGCACCTTCTGCGTTTAAAAGTAATTCATACCTCATGGTTCATGACATTGTCATTCTCAAGCTATTAGTTAGACAGTAACAGTGTTAATTACAATAGAGTATTTCAGTTGGAAGGGACCGACAACGATCATCTAAGTCCAACTGCCTGATCACTTCAGGGCTAATCAAAAGTTAAAACACATTAAGGGCATTGTCCAAATGCTTCTTAAACACTGACAAGGTTGGGACATTGACCACTTCTCTAGAAAGCCCGTTCTAGTGTTAGACCAACTGAATCCAATTAAGGCAGCCACGTTCATGTTTCAAGCTTGGAATACCTTAGCTTCTTTCTCCACAGAGAAAATGGTTAACTTAATATTTGCCTAGCTAATCATACCCATAGACAGGAGGATATAAATTAAAAGATGGTAATAATAAAAAGTAGGAAAATAATAACTCATATATGTAGGATCCTTTATGCAGTTTCCCCAAATACTTGAAATAAAGGACTTGAGATGAATGTAGAAATTAAATGTACTAAAACACAAAAGCATATGAATATGTAACATACCATGTGGACATTTATATTCTTGTTCTTCTCAAAAACTTGAAATTATTTCCATTTAGGTTAACTCCCTTGGCATCATGGAAGGTTGTATTTGAAACTATTCTAATCTTATTAGAAAGGACTGCGTTTGGCCCCATTTCCATTGACTTTGTTTCCCAAGTCAGACATTGAAATTCATGTGCTACCAACAAGGAGCTCTCTGAACTTCGTAATTTGAGGTCAGAATGATCAGTTTTAAGTCTAGTTTACTGTAAAACAGTTTCTGTTTGGTAAGATGGAAAGATGAGATGCAGAGCTTAAAGCTTGAAGTAGTAAATGTAAAACCATGGAAAGATGAGAAATTAAGTTAAATCTCCTGTCAGCTGTTTCAGATGAAGTAAAACTAAAGGTAAGCATGAAATGTGGAACTTTCTGGAAATGCTAAATTTTTTTTATCTGCATATCATTGTTCTTGGCACTGGCTGTATTTGCATAGCCAAGGGATGCAGTGCTTTGTGCTGCAACATGAAAAAAGAACCCTGGCCCTGCAGAATTGTGTCTCCTCTCCCCTACTGCCTTCCTAACAAGGATCAGAGCAGCCTTACGCTGATCCAGTTCCACCAGAAGCTCTAATTAGGACACGGTCTGCAGGAACACTCCAAGGAGAGGACTGGCTGAGGCACCATGCCCCAGAGTGCCCCAACCTGAAGTTTAAAGAGTGATACCAAGAACTATTTTGTATTATTTTGGATCATCTTCATTATACCTTGTACAAACACACAGTTTTAAAAGAACAAAATAAATATTTAGGAAACACTAACAAAAAAACTAGTTTTATGTATGTGAAACCATAACTCAAGGTTGTAAAAATAAAAATGGGGTTTTTCAATGTTAAAGACTTTTTTTTTTACTCTCACTTAGAATGATGATTATTTGTTTTACAACAGATTTTGGATACTTCTATTTTGTTACTTCTTTTTTCAGTGGTATGAACTTTAATCAGTCCTTTTTCCTTTTACAGTTAGCCTATGTTGGATAAAAATGTATATGTCACAGGATTTGGCATTTCCACTTAAAGCTCTGTATTTGAAACTGGAGCCTGAATTTTTGCAGAGGGTTCGCCCTACCATTTTTATTACTAGGTATCAGTGAACATACATAAAAGCATATAATATAAAATATGAAAGAATACGCAGAGGTCGTATATGCAGTTACATTACTGTTTAGTTTCTTCATCAATTCTCTGGTAGTTGAGTCTGAACTTTTTTCCACCCAGTTAGGACATTCTAATAATTGCTTACCTTTTAATATATTCTCTGGCATCTAATGAGATGCGCAATTAGGGCATTTGCCCCATCTAGATTGATTTGTACTAAGGTGTGAACTCATGCTGAAGCCATTCCCTTCAGTAGGGACACTGACTGAGCATCCCCTGCTCATATCTTTGAGACTTCTAAGCTCTTGTCCAATTTAGTTCTATTTGAAAAAACATTTATTAGTGCCTCATTTATCAGGAAGGAAACTGTGACAACTTTGAAGTGAGGAGGATTGTTTTAGGAACAAGTAAGCCCTTTTATACCTGTTGGTAGATAAAGCAAGCAATTTTCAAAGAACAAGGCTAGGTAACCTTAAAAAAGCAAACCTTATGAAATATAAGGATGTATTTGACGACTTGTTAAGTAGGTAGTGTGTGATAGTCCTAACAGAAAAATTAAATTTTATATTTGAAGTATCCACTTTCCTGGAATTAATGTATAAACAATACAGAATATAATGGTATTTGGTTTTAGAGTCCGAACTAAAGTCTTTCAACATGCCATTAAATTGATTACATATTTTTCCAAATTTTTTCAGCTTTACTTCACCAACATAGTTTAATGGCTTAAGGATATTAGCACTCAAAATAAGACACCATTACTTTTTAATGCCACCCTGTGGTGGTTTCCTCTGAAACAGTCACTACCGTGTGGCTGCTGTTACTTATCCTGAGGTACACCAAAAAGAAATTACAGCGCAGCAAGCTTTATCTAATACAAAAATACATGGTTGAGAATTATTGATTTTTACTTCAAAATTGGTCAATATTTTTTCTTAACCTATATTGGCTCACTTTACTCACTGGAAAAGAAAAACATTTCAGCTTCTCTACAATGGAGATGTCTTTCTTGGTAGAAACTAACTCATCCTTGTTGGCGCTTGATTTACACTCTAATAGGTTCTTACATTTCACTTTCTTCATCGATTTTCAATCAATTGAAATTTTAAAAAATGGACATTACTTTAAAAGGTATTCTTTCATATTTAAATCTCATACCTTATTTATCTTGTCTCCTTCAATATCTGCAAAGGTAACATCCACAGAAATCCTTGGGTCTGCTTAAAATGCCCTCAAACCAAGGCTTTTAGGTGGCTGGACCTTCTTTACCTCATTTTTGTCCCTTTTCAGAGCCCCCCTAAACAGCAATAATTTTACTTCTTCCCAGTCTGTTGCTTCTTATGCTATTCTTTCTTATTTCTTCATATTCGTCAACTGCCTTTCAACTATGCAACATCTCCATCAATCTTTCCATTAGATAAGACAAATTTGCACAATCCTAAGCAGCAAATTCCAAGTTGGCAAGGGCCCTTTCTTTCCTATACAAGCCTATTTTTTTCTCTCATACCTGACATCACCTCTTTAATACGTTGTTAGATTTTCCCTCTAGTTCATTGCCCCTATGGTAGCAAAATTGTTCTCATGTTATCTACTCATCATTTTAAAAAATCTGTCAAGGGTGGAAAAAACAAAGCTTCCCCTCTCTTATGGCTCACATCACTGTAACATTTGAGGACTTCACAGTTTTTACAGGTACTTTAGCGTCTTTCAGTCTGAACAGAAATGATTTGCCAATGATACACAAGATGACTCATTTTGCTATTGAGCTCACTCTATACTTTCTTTTGTACTGGAAAACATAAATTAATTCCCAAATATCATGAACAATAAATGTCAGTAACTGGAAAACCTGCATTAAGGTATTTTATTCAGTGAGTTAAATGAACTTTTCAAGAATGGAAACAGAAACTGTTAAAAAAAAAATCCTACTAATTTCTTCATTATAAGCTAAATTATGGATCATTTGAGCAATAGATATGGGACCATTAAATAAAAAATTTTTCAAATATTGATACTATGGTTGAAAAAAGCACATCAGATTCAATGGGATGTTCATGGTCTATGTATTAAGTTCTAAACAGAAAATGACCCCTATCAGACATTTTCAGTAATTTATAGAATTCAACTCTATATACAATTCAACTCTATATACTCTAATTCAACTCTATAGAGTATATACTATATACTCTATCAACAATAATATAGAACTCAAGGAATTTTAAGAGGGAAAGACATTAAATGTTCCATGAGAGCATCACAAGACTACAAGGATTTGACAATAATTCAAACATAACTGCAGAAAAGCATGCAAGATACATTGGATAGATGTTAGAAGAGGGGAAAATAAGAAATCTCACACAAATCATGCTTTCATATTTGCAGCACCTCAGATATGTATCAGAGCATTAAACAGCCCAATCAAACAAAAAATATCCAAACAAAATTGTAAGAGAAGTTGTCAATGTTTCATAACTCCTGACACAGGACACATTAATTGATTGCATTTATCTTCAAGCCTTTCGCTCTGAAGTGTGAAATCAACTTCCGTAATATTGCTAGAAGTTTCAAATAAGGAGCACTAGGCCTTACCACTGCTTTTGGTAAATATACCAATTTCAAACTTTCTGTGACTCAGTACAGGCATATGGGAAGCTTACCACTTCCCATATAAACTCATGGGTGGGAAGTAAGAGGCGTAAGGCTCATACATCACTTTGAAATTAAAATGACTAAGACAGACAGCTTTGTATGAATATTTTCTCAAGTCACAAAAGGGATTGAACTATTCCAGTAGAAGACTCATACTTCATTCTGTGCTGCTTTACAGGGATATGATTACAGGGTTCTACAATAACATAAGTTATCAGATATTTTTAGTATATAGGGATGCTGTTACTACAAGAGGTCGAGGAGACAACGTTTACCAAAGTTAAACCTAGTCAAATGGCTGCCTGGGTTTGCAGCAATCCATGAAATACTATGACTGGTTTGAAAGAAATAAGTCATTAACTCCATTTATAGATGGAGCAAAGGCTGGGTTTTTTCCTGTTTGAGAAAGAGCAGAAAGCCTGGAGTAGCACAAGTTAGGTACAGGAAGATAATATGATTTCCATATAGAAAAATCTTTAAGAGGCTATCTGAACCACAGCTGAAGAAAGCTCTCACTCTAATCTGAAATGCAAATGCCTAATGCCCTGTGTTATGAAAACAAATATACATGGTTTCCCTTCAGATTACTACTTGTATACTCTTATACATTGGTCAAGTCAACATGTACACAGATTCAATACAGTGAGGACACTGATTTGCTCAAAAGCAGCTTTAATCTACATCTTCACAGCCAACAAGTTCAAGAATGTTTTCACTCATCCCTGTTACTTAAAATGAAGATGCTACTTCACATGCAAAGATTATGTGCACTTGTACTCAGTCTTGCTTTCTGCATTCAGGGCTCAGTTACTGTTGTTTGTCTACTACAGTCAGATTCTTCCAGAGCTACAGAGAATTGGATAGGTATTGATTCAGCAGCTGGATCAATCAACTACACCAGCTTTAGAAGATCCTGGGGAAGCAGTAGCAGCAAAAGTATGTAATATTCACAAGATCTTTATGTTTGGGAGCCAACTACAGGACTTGGAAATCATCATCAAACTAGTTAAGGTCTGTCATCTTTTCTTCTGCTTTTGCAAAGCTTCCTGATATATGAGGTAATTAAATACTGAATATACTGTATATTGAATGTGCTGCATACTGAATACAGCAGCATCAAAAATTGAAAAGCAACCTGATCTAGTTGGAGACATCTCTGCTCATTGCATTTGGAATAGATGATCTCTAGAAATCCCTTCTAACCCAAAACATTCTATTATTCTAAGATAAAATGAGAAAAATTCTACCATCTCCATCATCAACTAACTAATGAATAACATCTTTTAAAACTGAGTCTACAAGAAAAGGTTATTGCTGGAAAGAATGCTAATTGTGATGTTACACTTAGAGAAGAAAATTGTAGGACTAGGAAAAAAACTAATTGGAAAAATACCTTCACATATCTTATATTTTTAAATTCCATTTAAATCACAAATTTTTAAATCAAAACACACCTAGGGCACATAGCTACACAGAGACCTAAAAGAGATAATGTCTTAAAACCAAACATCCTCCCCTCAAATAAATAACAGCAAAATAATGAAAAAGAGTGTAATTGAAGAGAATAATTAAAGTAAAACCAATGTTTTGTATTGGGTTTAAATGAAAAAAAAAAAAAAAAGAAAAAAAAAAGCATTCAGCCTTAAATTTCTGGTCTTTTATATTCCATAATTACTGAAATGACTAAATGGTGACTAAAGTAGTGCTTCATCATTGTTACAAAAACAGTTGCAGGAAGGGTTATCTAAATGTCACAGTCAAAATAATTTCAAGTGTAAAATTTAATCAGCAAGCCTTTGCAAGTATCCATTCATCAGCAAGAAAGAATTTAACCATAGATAATTCTAGTGTTTCATATTTATTTAGAGACTGAATTTTCCAAATCTGAAACTATTATACTATTTGATTTTTCTCTTTCACAGAGATGATTTTATTTTAAAAAGTAACATGTTTTTATGAAGCCTTAGTGGAAGATATTTAATAATTTTTCATCTATTAGTAGCAGCTAACCTCTTACTTCTAATTTTCCTGATTTGTTTTCTCCATAAACATCAACAGCTAATGGTGCTAATAAAAACATCAATGTGATAAAAAAACGCGGACTGATAAACAGTCTTTATATCAATGTGACACTATACTACAGGTTGTTTTGTTTGTTAGACAAAAATAAGATGATGAGGGGAAAAAATTACTTATGACAAATCAGAGTGCTTCAAAATGCATATTCACATTTACATATATTACAATTGTACAAAAGCCTTACTGCTAAAGATCAGAGAATTTCTCTTCCACTGAATTCATGCCTTTGCAATTCAATTTAACTGATGCCCCCACATTTAAGGTAGAATACGCTATTTAAAATTGTAGCTAAAAAAAAAATTAAAAAAAAACAACTATGTGAGTTTTGTGAGGAAAATGAAGAGGTTGGGGGTGAGGCAAGCAGGGAGGGAGTAGAAAATATGAGTCAATGAATTCCAGTAACAGATAGCATAATCCAAAAAATCCATTTATCTTGAAAGATTGAGGAACTATTTGGCAATGTTCAGCACGGTGGACTAAGGACAGTTTGAAGCAATGAAGCAGACAGGGTAAGTATGATCCACCATAGCTCTGGAAATGACACGTACACCTATATGAAGTCCAATTAAGCTGTACTGGGAAAGGACAGCTGAGAACCTCCTTAAGAGCTGTGGCAGTTCCAGAAATTATCATGCAGATGAAAAGGGGGAAGGGAAGTCTAGGTTGAATAATATTTGCAGCTAGACAGATCCTCTTTAAGGATTTGATGGAATCTCAGTGTCTGACTTCATTGTTTGTGTAGGAAATTGAGAGTATTACATAGTGAGAAAGGACTGCTTCCTGGTGCTATAAAGGACTGAAAAATTACCCATTCTCATTTGAAAGAATTTTCAGAGGATTTGTTGATTTCTTGTTAAAAGTGTGGATCTTAAAGACGTAAAAAACCAGAGAATCTAAGTAAGTAGGAAGAATCCTCCAATCTCTACAAACAGCAAGTGAAGAAACTGTTTATTAATACTTGGCTCTTAGACAAACTTTAAAGGAGTCACAATACATCAGACTAAGAAAAGTGACAAATAGAAACAGATACACAAAATAAGATAATAGCCAACAAACAAAGGAGAAACTGAACTGCAAATACACCTAACCAGAGAATTCCTCTGCCTCACAAAGGTAAATGAGATCAGATGAGACAGGACCAAAGAAGGTCCAGTTGATAAATACAGCCATTCTGCATAGGCTTTTAGTCTCTTAAAAGTTTACTTCTCCAAAGAAGTGTTTCAATTCCCCTCATCTTAGCAAAGTGGCAGTGTCTCAGTGAGATTCAGTCAGTAATTATGATGTTTGGTTCCCACACATACTGTCTGTGAAAGTTAAGACATCCTAAAAGCATTCTGAAAAGAAATAAGCTGTATCAATACCAGAATTAATACTAGCCATGTTTCGCATTTCCTCTGCACTTACACTCTTAGTCAGAAGTGAGATGACTGTGAAATACCTTGTTTTCAAGTACTGTTTTTATTAGTCCACACCTGATTATCATTTGGCCCTTATAGGTAATTTATTTCTTCCAGTAATTTTGAAGAATAAAAAGTATTTTGATGGCTTTTATCTTCATGTCTCCCTCTATCCCTGCTTAGTTTCCTGGTGTCTCATAAATTGATTTAAAAAATTATTAATATCTCCAAATTGTATCATCCTGCTTTAAGTCACAGAATCATAGAATGGTCCAGGCTGGAAGGGACCTCTAAAGGTCATCTAGTCAGACCTCCTCACAGTCAGCAGGGACACCCCCAACTAGACCAGGTTGCCCAGGGCCTCATCGAGCCTCACCTTGAATATCTCCAGGGAAGGGGCCTCAACCACGGCCCTGAGGCAACCTGTTCCAGTGTTCCACCACCTTCATAGTAAAGAACTTATTCCTAATATCCAATCTAAATCTGCTTGAAGCTATTGCCTCTTGTCCTGTCACTGCAGACCTTTGAACAGACCCTCCCCAGCCTTCCTGTAGGCCCCCTTCAGGTACTAGAAGGCTGCCATTAGGTTTACGGATATTTTTTTTATCCACGTGCCTTCTCTTCTCCAGGCTGAACAACCCCAGCTCCCTCAGCCTGTCCTCATAGCAAAGGCTATGCTCCAACCCCCTGATCATTTTTTTGGCCCTCCTCTGGACCCACTCCATCAGGTCCATGTCCTTCCTATACTGAGAACTCCAGACCTGCACACAGTACTCCACGTGAGGTCTCACCAGAGCAAAGTGGCAGAATCACCTCTCTGGATCTGCTAGCAACACATCTTGTGATGCAGCCCAGGACGTGACTGGCCTTCTGGGCTGCGAGCACACACTGCTCATTCCTGTCCATCTTCTCGTTCACCAGCACCCCCAAGTCCCTTTCCTCACTGCTGCTTTCTAATACCTCATCCCCTAGTCTGTATCGATAGTGAGGATTGTTCTGGCCCTGGTGCGTAACCCTGCATTTGCTCTTGTTGAACCTCATGAGGTTCACTTGGGCCCACCTCTTCAGCCTGTTCAGGTCCCTCTGGTGTATCGACACCACCACACAGCTTGGTGTCATCTGCAAACTTGCTGATGGTGGACTCAATCCCTCTGTCTAGATCATTGATGAAAATGTGAAACAGTACTGGTCCCAGCACAGACCCTTGAAGGACACCACTTGTCACTGCTCTCTATCTGGACCTCAGGCCACTGAGTACCACCCTCTAGATGCGACCATCCAGCCAGTTCCTTATCCACTGAACAGTCCACCCATAAAATCCATATCCCTCCAATGTAGTGAGCAGGATGATTTGTCCCTTTGGATTAAGTTCATTAGAACTAACAGCCTTTAGCAACCTATTTCTTTGGCAGTTTGAGGCTTAGATATTGCATACTTTTACTGATACTAATCATGATGGTTGGTCTTTTTGAACCCTTTTGCTAACTATCCTTTACTAAAAAGCCTCTTCCATTGCCCCGTGATTTTATAGATTAGGCTGGTCGATCACATCACTCAATTACCCTATTACAATATTTCTCAAAGGTGCTTACAACTATAGACAACAGATGAACTGATGTTCTTCCCTTCTTCGTCTCATGATTAAGCACAAAACTAGTATCTAAAATTTCAAAACAGGTCAGATATATTTATCAAAGAATCATCAGGTTTCTCTGATAGGCACTTCAGCTTTAAGAATAAGTCAGACTTTTGAATTTTAGAGTAATAGACAAATATGCACGTGGATAAAAAAAAAATCCATAAACCAAAAACCACCATGTGGTTTAAAGTACTTGTATATTCAGAACCTAAATTCACAGTTTGCCTTTTATAATTTTCTACAGTAAAGGTATCAATGCCAGGTAACTCCTGTTCAGATTTGCAAGTGATTATTACTGTTGCTGTAAAAAAGCAATGAATCATTCATATCTGTTTTGAATATATGTAATTTCAAATTTATATGCATGCACAGTGATAGTTTTATTTGTCAATTTTATGAGAATAACCATGCATCTAATAACTCCATGATGCCTGCTTTATTATTGACGTTTTACTATCTCCACACACAAACCCTACAAAGAATTACTAAACAAAACCAATCTCCATTTTCTGGTAAGAAGACACAAAATAGTGAGAACCTTCTTTGATACAGACACTCTTTTTGACAACAGCAATACCGGATGATCTTTTCCCCCCAGGTAATATTACCCAGACTGTGCTCGTCTGACAGAAAACTATAAAATATTAACAAGTGCTCCATTGAGATAAAAATTTCACTTGGTCAGCTCTGTTACTGGTAAAATATTATTCCAATCTAATGGATCTTTGTTAACATGGTATGAGGTAGAACTGTATTAGAGTAATATAGTAGGCTATCTTTCAAGTTTTTTGGTTTAACAACCATTCTTGAGTTAGAAAGGAAAAATAGCTGAGTATATATTCATTTTCAATGAAAGCAAAGTTATCTGATAATAAATGACCCATTAGTTTGCTCATAATTCTGTCAGAGTTATTACAGTCTTTAGGTTCTGAATGACTGTAATTTACTATAATTGGTTTGCAGGACAAGAGATAAATTTGACTTGCTCAATTGCAGATTCACTAAAATAATTTTGAACATTAAAATCATTTTAGAACATAAAGGTCATGACAAAAATCTAACAAAACAAAGCATGTTAATAGAAGAAATGTTACAGTTTGATTTTTAAAAACAAATTGATTACTGAAAATTACCAGTCTGCCTCAAAGTTTAGTCCTAATGCTGTATAGATTTTGTCTTGTACATAAATCTTCCCAGAATCAATCTTTGCACTGAGGTTTGTAAGGAAAAGGTGGCTGAGAAAACCTCAGACAGTTCTAGACATGTTGCATGGATATGCTCAGCGGAACCTTCCTCTCAAATGCTTACTTTTAGACACTAAAATATTAATACAATAAAGGAAATTGAGAAAGTTGAAGTTTCATGGAAACTTTAATGTTATTTCTGTCTTTTTAGGCTGCAACATTTATCCAAGTTTCTACCAGTTCAGAAGTCTTCCAAGCCTTGAAATTGGAATTGATTGGTTTTTATTTTTTGTTAGTCCTAATGCAAACTATGAAATTGAAAGCCATATGACAACTGTGGTGCAGAGCTTAAGACGTGTTTTAGAAATCTTTTCATTAAATTTAATCTTATGACTTAAAAAAAAACCAAAAAAGCTAGTAACTGCACTGATCTTTTAAAGTGCAAAATGGGATAACATCTTTGCTGCCTTGACCTCCCTTTGTTTACTTGCTATTCAAAAAGGAAAAGCAGTGTAGTCTCAATGTTTATCTTTCCTTCAGAATCGCAAAGCACTTCAGTTCCAATTTTTGTGCTCTAATTGCTCTTAAGATAACAGAAATCATACTGCTACTGTGCATTTAAGTATTGTAGCTTTTTTCTTTCATGGAATACCTACAGTTTTAGACTTGACTGGTTATTAGATGTTTTCACCTGTGTTGTGCTCTGAAAAACATACCCTGGTCTCAGGATTCTCTGGCAAAGGAAGGCAAATGTTCCAAGTGGCAAGCTCAGTCATTCACAGGTAGTATAGCAAAAAAAGTTAAAACTAAGCTTCAGGTCAAAAATCACAGTCTTATTTTCATGAATAGTTACAGCCTGTTATTGTGATCAAAATAAAACCTAAAGATCCTGTCTTATCAGTGCACTAGGATTTGCTTCACAGTGGATAACGTTTAGATTAGAAACCACAGTAATATCTTGAATAGGATGTCTGGAAGGAAAAGGAACAGTAAATACATTTTTATAGTGTTGATTTCAGCTGGAGCTAAAAGGTCTTAAATTTCTTTTTCCCCTATTCATCGTCTAAAGCTGAATCAGCCAAAGGTGCATCTTCAATGACAGTTTGTTCATGCTGCAGCTGAGCACCTTCAAAATAGCAAGAACAAGCTTCCAAATTAATTCTGCAGAAGAAGTAACCAAATAGACTATGACCCTTCAGCCTGGAAAAGACACAACAAGTCAAGGGAGGACATCACATGATTCTGAGTTTAACATAAAGAAAGACTAATAAACTTGCTTTCTCCTCATAAAGAGCTAAGGTGCGTAAAATCAGTAAACCATTAAATAAGGAGTCCTTGACAGCTATAAAATACAAAGCATTTTTTCTCTGGGAGAACTCCGCAGAAAAATTACAATAAAAATCAGAGCCTACAATGCATGTGTCAGTGAGGAAAGTGACACACATCACCTTCTATGTCCTTAAGAACTGTTTCAGAGACTGTTGCATTAATGAGGAAGCAGATGTTTGAAAGTTTGAAGTCCAGACAGAAGTGCTTGTGCGGGCACAGGACTGTGATCTGCACATACATGATGTCATTATTTTGTCCAGAGCTTCTAGTTACCTGAANCCTAGGCAAAACTACAGCGCCTTCCCTAGAATCTACTCCATTTAGCAAAACACCACAGTCCCTCCCTTTACTCCCTTCATCTCCCACAAACTTTTAAAGAATATCAGGTTAACACTATTTCCGTGGAAATGTGTTCGTTGGTACACAATAGTATAGCACTTTGAAATAATTCAAGTGATTCAGATGGTAACTCAAAAAGACAGAAATTATTAACAATTAAAAAAATCTTAAAAAAAAGGTGAAAGATTAGCTCTGATTTTCACACTCCAAAATATCAGGTTATAACTGCTCTATAGCTAATTGGAAGAAAACTGAATAGGAGAATATGAACTGGTTAACAACTCAGCTAAAGGTCATCCTCAAGAATTCCAAAATTCTTAAAAATTGAGCAATTAGAGATATAAACATTTTAAAATTCACATTTCTTTTTCTTTCATTTGCTATTAGTCTGCTATTGTCTACCCAGTAACAAAATATTTCAGAAAAACTGAGATTTTTCAAAAGCTGAATTTCTAGAAAAACCAGAGTGCATTAAGGAGAAGGAATGAATGGAAGACAATGATCAAGACCATGGGGTTGGTGATTCTGAATAAAGATTGTGTTCCAGCTCCGTTGAAAAGAGTTGATAATTTTATTTGAAGAAAATAATTTAAACAAAAAATTGCAAGCAAAAATCCCCAGTTTCTTTCTTCCACAAGGAAGAGAGGGAGGAAAGGAAGATTGTAGTTACTTTTGTTCTTAATTATGTCAAAAAGGAAAAAGAATACAGTAACATAAAAAGATTGTACAACATTCTGCTAGTGTTCCTTTCACAATAACGGCATATAACCAAGCCTAATTACCAACAGTCAAAATTTTACTTTTTCAGCTCAAATTTACAGCAAAGTCTTTTAAAAAAGCTTACACTTAGATTTGTTATATTTGACATTAAAATCAGAACACTATCATGCTGGAAAACCTTTAAAGTTTATACCATAAAAAAGATGCACTAGTACATCTGAATCATCTTCATCCTTAACTATGTGTTACTTATTGAAAAATAGCTATAAATCTCACTCTGGATTGAGTACTTATGTGTTTTTCCACCTTCTTCATCAATGTAGTAACTCAGCACTCTGGAAACACTGGTTTATTTTTTTATAAAAAATGTCATTAAGTAAAGGTATATGTTGTTACAGCTTTCTTTAAAGATGGGGAAAATAAAACACCACAGTTTAATATTAAAGTAGATGTTTTTAGTGGCACATTAAGACTTCTATAACATCATAAGCACCAACTATCCCCCCACACACACACACTCCAGATAACTTATTTTCCATGTTCATAGCAAACCGCTTTTAGGATTTTAATTTTTTTTTTTAATTATGAATTCTCAACATGTTTGCTGTTTTGTTTGGGTGGAAAAGTGCCAGTTTTTCTAACCATATTTGATGACAGAAAGTAGCTAGACAAATGCTTTTATGAAGGTGAGTTCAGAGATATCAAACAACAAACTGGTTAGTGACACACTTTCCACACATTGATTAAAAAAAAGATTTTTTGTTTTTTAAAAATGGCACTGACTGGTTTAAATAGAATGCCACTTCATGAAATGTGAGGTTTACTGTCCACTCGTATTTTTAATTTCCTCTCGCACTGGGCTATCTGTCAATTCAGCCAGTATCAGATATGGATTATGAGGAAGGGGATTTCATCCTTATCTAGCATGGGCACTACTTTATAGTCAGACAAGCTGTGTTCCATAGCTGAAAAGTGTCAGTGAGATTGCATCCATGTTAAGGAACCAAGGCTCCAAATTGTATTTTCACTCCAGAGGTAGAGCCAAGGAATGGTGCTAGCTAGCCTTTTTCTAAACTCAACATTTGTCAGAAAAGCACAACTGCTACAACTCCTAGCAGTGTAGGGGAAAGGGACCTGGGGATCTTGGTAGACAGCAGGATGACCATGAGCCAGCACTGTGCCCTGGTGGCCAAGAAGACCAATGGCATCCTGGGGTGTATTAGAAGGGATGTGGTTAGTAGGTTGAGAGAGGTTCTCCTCCCCCTCTACTCTGCCCTGGTGAGACCCCATCTGGAATATTGTGTCCAGTTCTGGCCCCCTCAGTTCAAGAAGGACAGGGAACTGCTGGAGAGAGTCCAGGATAGGGCTACAAAGATGATTAAGGGAGTAGAGCATCTCCCATACGAGGAAGGCTGAGGGAGCTGGGTCTCTTTAGCTTTGAGGAGACTGAGGGTTGACCTTATTAACATTTATAAATATGTAAAGGGGGAGTGTCAGGAGGATGGAGCCAGGCTCTTCTCAGTGACAGGCAGTGATAGGACAAGGAGCAATGGGTACAAGTTGGAACACAGGAGGTTCCACTTAAATATGAGGAAAGGCTTCTTCACAGTGAGGGTAACAGAACACTGGAACGGGCTGCCCAGAGAGGTTGTGGAGTCTCCTTCTCTGGAGATATTCAAAACTCACCTGGACGCGTTCCTGTGTGACCTGATTTTAAGAATCCCCCCTAAAGGGATTTTAAGGCATCTGCTTTCAGTACGTAAATACAACTGTTGCTATTATGCAAATTCTGAGCAGTTCACAGCTAAGCCTGCTAACACTGGCAAGACAAGTCATTCTGTCATCCACCTTGCTTTCATGCCCTTCTCTGGTAGACATGTATTTCACATCAAATACTACACTATCATGAGAAAGCTTCTGTTCTAAAATGTCCAGTGAATAGAGCCCTAACCAGAAAGTGATAGAAGCCTAAAATTTGTTTTTCATTTGCTTCCACTGGATTTATGTGGAAAATGAGCTCAAGGAGAGTGAAACAGACCAGCCTAGANCTCTTAAGCCTTCTTCCTTTTTGAAATAGGATATTGATTCTTCAGTTTAAGACTCGCACAGTTTAACACTCTGATCCCTGGCACAACGCAGCATTGCCTGTAGCTATGAATTCTAAGAGTTTTCTTTCCTTCAGGATTTCAAGCAAGCTAACTTAAGTCATCCTATGTCCTTATTGTGCTGGTGTCTGACAATCTGCTCCAAGACATCTACACCATGCAAGTGACTAGACATTAAAGTAATTTTTATGAACAATGCTTTCAGGACATATATGAAAAGCTAGTTTAAATAATTTCAAAGTTACAAGCCATGAGAACAGTAATCTTCAGTACTCTAGAATGGCTTACATTGGAAGACCATAATTTTTCTTCTCCTTCATTTATCTGTTTCATTCACTACATGACTTTCAATTTCTGCACTAAGTTACAGCAGAAACCCTAGAGACAACAGCTTCATTAACTATACAACTCTCATTCATTCTCCAAATACTATCCATCTTATGCATTAAATTGAGTAAGAATCCAGTGAAAGACAGTGTGTGAACATGCAATTAAAGACAATTATAATACATACTCACAGGGAGAATGGGGGGCAAATTAAAATTGAAGAAGTAGCATGGATTCTGGCATTCCTAACTGATAGGAGATTATAACCTACAACAGCTGTGTGAACCAGCAAGAGAGAAAAATGGAGCACGCATTTTCTGTTAGTGGATTTCATGGCTACTTGCCAAGATCTAATGAAGTCTGAGACTCAGGAATTCTGGATTCCCTTCCAGACTCTTCAAGGAGTTCAAGACCTCTTTTGCACCTGCCTCTCCCAATAAAGCTTATCACTCCCAATTCATCTTTTTGGTTCAATTCCTAATGGTTTGCTCCCTTCTATATTGTGTTCCCCATTTCCCACTTCAGCTGGAATAACAGGCCCGTCTTTACCCATATGCAGCCAACTCATTGCGCTAAGCTATCCTACTATCATCTAACTTTGTTTCAAATATTCAACATATGTTACACAGCCCCACTTCAGTCCAACTACTTCCTATGTTGAACATACAGCTCAAATATGGCTGGATTTCTCTACAGCAAACGGATGTGGCATTTTTCAGTAATTCTAGTACTGTTCAAACGTTCAGATCAAGTGAAAAGCCTGCCCCCAAAAGAAGGGGGTGCAGGAAAATAAGAGCTTCCTCCCATGTTTATCTTTCACAATTCATACCACAGCATCTTATTCAATCAAAAAAATGGGAGAAAAATTCTTAATTTATTTTTAAATGTTACCAGAAAACCTAATGGCATAATAGAGATAAAATTAGAATCTCAGTCCCTAGACTACAGTAAGCATCCTTACTGATGTGCATGATTATAGGAGGACTTCCGCTACATTTAGCAGCAGCTGCTCCTTTCCACGTAAGATGAAGTTCATAGAATACAGACCAGGCTCCTACTACAATGCCTACTAAATTAACAAGTAGCTACCAAAAAAAACCACCAAAAACCCAAGAGATCATGCTTGAGGAATGAATATAGAGAAAGGAACAGAATGCCAGGCAGAGGTTTCAGTGAAACTTCACAGAAGCTGAGTGAATATATAATGACTTGAAACAAGTCAAGACTGTTTTTCCAGGAAACCCTGGCAAAGGATAGTACTTATGTGCAGTTGATAGTAGTACTGTGAAGCAGCTTCCTTATGTTAATGGAGAGATGCTCACACGTGTGAAGAACAGAGAGAGAGAAAGGGAGAAATGCTAACAAACAGGCAATGGAAGCTGGCTTAGTTTAAAGGAGCAAGAGAAACTTTGACATTGAACAGGACAGCAGCACAGGAAAGAGATCCCTCAGGGATTTTCAAAAACAAAAGCAGATATGCTTAATCTGGTATATCATGGGCAGAAACCCATCATGCAAACAGTTTGTAAATTATTATCATGACAGTTCTAATTCCATTTTATTTTTCATTTCAACCAAAAGCTGAGCAAATTTATAGTTAGCAGCAAACCTAAATGCACACAAATGATCTAAAAACTGGGGAAAAAAACAGTAAATTGACAGGCTTTTACTGATGAAATAATTTGGATAAATTGCATTTAATCTTACTGAGACACTGTGATTTGCAACAAAATGATATATGATATTCAGTACAAATCATGTGATACACACGTCAAATATCCTAACTTCAACTTTACATTTATGGAGGCAATGCTGACTATCATCATTCAGGAGTGAGGCTCTGGTATAACACTACATAATGCTATGAAACTCAAGCCAATTCTCAGGGGGTTTTTTTGCCCAAAATTAATGAAATGACAGCTAGAAAAACAACCAAAAAAAAAAAAAAAGAAAAATTCAAAGAGCACAAAGAGCAACAGCAGTCACAAAGTCATGCATCAGCTTACTCAGGCATTTAAAAGCCACGACTACAAACTCTACATTGCCATCAGTGGTGCAGAAAGAGCAGTTAAGTATCACTTTATATTTTAATATGCAAGCTAGTAGTTATCGAATTAGTAGAAGATAGGTTTAAAACAAAAGGAAGTGGTTTCCTTGCAATAGGTGATAAATCTGCTACACTCCTTGCCAAAAGGTACGTGAAAGATAAAAATTACATTACAGACTGCGCAAGTTCGTGGAATAACAATCCAGTGAGGGTAACTAATTATGTAAAACTCCACATGTGGCTCTAGAAGTTAAAGAAATTAAGAGACACAGAGATACGCTATAAATACTTGTGCCATTCTTTTCACTGCTGGAGAGAGACAGGAAAATGGGTTATGGTCTGATCCAGTCCACTCACATGTTGTAGCAATCTGGCTTGTAAACCAGTTTTCTATAGTTTGGTTGTTAGGAATCCAAAGCAGGATCAAAAGTTTAAGTTGTATACCAGCATCAGCTCATGTTTCAAGTGAAATGATGACTGAATTGCCACACCAAACACAAACTCCTCTACACTAGCTGGAAATGAACAACACTTTTCAACTTGTATAGTTTGCCAGTGTTTACAAATCGAGCACTAGTCTTTTGTGCACCAAAAAGCTGCCTTCTTATAGCCCTTGTCGACAAAACGAATAACTTGTCCTAATCGGAAAAAAAAAAGAATTTTTAAGTCAAAAAGTTTTGTCTGATATATCAAAAAGACAAAATATAATTCTATGTGAACAGCAAGAAAATGGGATTTGTCAGTTTGCTTATTTTCTCTTTTAGAAGCTTTCTTTTCAAATGAGTACAGAACTACTCCTAAGAATGTTGCTTGCTGAAAGGAAATATCGTGCCTACATGTTCTTCCACTTGATTATATCTATTTGTATGGCCAGTGCCAAGTTATCATGCAGAGAACCAAGGATGTTTATCACAAACAGACAAGTGGAACCTTATGTCATATTATGTAGGAAACTGATCGTGTGTAGACTTTAAACATATTTTTTCCTTACATATTTAAGTGTAGGTCTAAAGACTTATGTCATCTTTACTACTTTAGAAATATTATGTAGGTTCTCTGGAAAAAAAAAAAAAAAGGAAACTATAAGATCGATATGACGATATGACAATATAAAGTCTTGTTTAAGTCAAAGCTTCATTTAATAGTTCCTACTTTCCCTTCTTCCAAAAGTAGTTAACTTTAGAATCAGGAGAAAAAATAACACCAAATGCATTGCTTTGATGAATGTTGCCTTTTGGACACAAAGAAATGTCATTGTTATTATACTTACCTTATGTAGAGAAGACATGTTAACAACTACTTTCCCGTCAAGCAATGATTCCTAAGTGGATAATTCTTTTTTCAACCTGTTGAAGTTATTTTGAATAACACAATTCTTGGAAAGATCCCTATTGATAGATAGAAAATGTGGTGAATTGGAAAAAAATAAACTAACAGAAAAATCCAAGCTTCTTACAGCCACTGTGTTGACTATTCACTCTGGAAATATGCTTATCTCCACTCTAATTGATTGTAATTGACTGCAAATATAGACATTAGCAATATCATTAGACTCTTCTCCCGGTAGATATAGAAAGACTATGCTGGTTTGAGAAAGTTCTGGAACGTGCTGCTGAAGGACTGTAGGATGAACTGCATCTTTGCCCTTCAGTTCCAGTTTTGTTGCCAGGTTACATAAAAATATAGGAAAAAAAGAATTAGAAGATAACCTCTGTTAAAGATTCTGACTATTAGCTCAGTACAATAGAAAAAACAAGCAGGAGAGATCAGTCATCATTTTTCAGACAAATATGTTACAGTATATTTCTGATTTAGTAATCATACTTTAGCTGGTATCAGGATCACATAGATTCAGAGAAAGCATTATTCACTGAATTACTCAAAACTACCTGTAAGTCCCCATCCTCAAAAGTTAGGAACAAACCTAATTCAAAAGAATATAGTCAAAGGCGAAGTCTTTTGTTCTCCTTGAGTATCCTCTACCAATTAAATCTATAACTATTATCTAAATAGCATAAATAGTCTGAAATCTTACAATTTTTAAGAAACTAATTTTTGTCATGAAAGCTGACTTTGTGGAATTTAAGCAATTAATTTTTTTCATCATTTTTAGTTCAGTAAAACCATGTTGCACATGCTGTTGTGAAGCTTCTCTCTAGTATCCTGTATCCCATCATCAGAGGCTCTGTTACACAGATCAACATGCTCATCATTTCCCTTGGCGCAACTCACTTAAATTTCAGATGAAGCAGCAAGTCACTGGCTGCCTCCAAGAATCAATTCTGTCAGTGTTCAGTGTACTTGCCCAACACACCAGTGCCAGCACAACTGATCTAATTTTCACTGCAGCACAGATGTACTGATTACACAGAGGATGTTATATGTACCACTGAGGATTAAACTAAGTTTCTCTGTATTTCTCAACTATTCTGAGAATTTCCAGTTGTCTTTTGACTACTGTTGCAGTGTAACAGTCAACAAAACCAATGTGTCCCTGAGCCTGAAGAAGTACAGTCAACAACTATAGCTGAAGTATTGTTAATAATCCTTCAGAATTTCAGTATCCTGAAATAACTGCACTGACTGCTACAGTTAAGTCTTAAGGTTCAGAGTGGTTATACTGGTAGTTCTAGTGCTCTGTCTTGCTAGAAAGTGTTCATTATACATTATTTCACAATTCTAAATTCTCAGCAAGTCTTTTCCATCCCACCGCTTCATGAAAATCATCTCTCATTCAGGATAATACTGTTGATATTATTAAAGTAATAATATCATATTTGCATGAAAGTTCACACCAAAGTCATATTTTGAAAACCCTTTATAGCTCTAAAGTCCTGACATTTCCTCTACTGATCTCTATTATTTCAGTTTCCATCATTTCTCTTTTTGCATGTAAGAAT
Source organism: Nycticryphes semicollaris (assembly GCA_013400055.1). NCBI lineage: Eukaryota > Metazoa > Chordata > Aves > Charadriiformes > Rostratulidae > Nycticryphes > Nycticryphes semicollaris. Next base: position 562,889 of record VXBJ01004002.1, on the reverse strand, counting down.
TTGTTTCCAACAATTCAAGGAGCAACTTGCACATCTGAACATTATATTTCTGAAGCAGCTAATGTATTTCACCACATCTTGAACCCTGTATTTTTTTCCCCAAGTCACAGTTCTTGCTATCTTGTTTGATCCTTCTTTTTCACACCACTGTATTCCTGTTTCAACATATTTCTGCCGACAGCACATCACTCAGGACTGCATCCAGATTGGTCTTGAAAACCTCCAGGGAAGGGGATTCCACTACCTCCCTGGACAGCCTGTTCCAGTGCTGTCACCCTCACCAAAAAGAAGTTTTTCTTCATATTTGAATGGAACTTCCTATGTTCCAGCTTGTGCCCTTTCCCCCTTTGTCCTGTAACTGGGAACCACTGAGAAGAGTCTGGCTCCATCCTCCTTCAACCCACCCTTTAGGTTCTTATAAGCACTAATAAGGTCTCCCCTCAGCCTTCTCTTCTCCAGGATAAAGAGCCCCAGCTCCTTGAGGCTTTCCTCATCAGGGAGGTGCTCCAATCCCTTAATCATCTTCGATGCCCCATGCTGGACTCTCTCCAGTAGTTCCCTGTCTTTCTTGAACTGGGGAGCCCAGAAATGGACACTGTATTCCATGCAGTATTCCAGTTGTGACCTCACCAGGAGGCAGAGTAGAGGGGGAGAATGACCTCCCTTGACCTACTGGCCACACTCTTCCCTATGTAGCCCAGAATTCCATTGGTCCTCTTGGCAACAAGGGCACATTGCTGCCTCATGGAAGGTTTGCTGTCCACCAGGACTACCAGGTCCTTCTACTCAGAAGTGTTTTCCAGGAGAATGTAAGCCTTTGAAATGTCTGCCACAGTATTAATAGAACATTGTCCTAAATTTGGAGGTATGGCAAGATTTAGATCCACATTATTTAATTATTTCTTGAAATGTTTGTGCAGTATTCAGGAGTCTGCAATAAAACCATATTTAACTAATGTAACATTCAGTTTTCCATCAGGTACATTAATATTGTTACTTGTCAGGACAGAAGGCTGTTTAAAGTTCCAGAACAGACGTCGTAATTGGCAAAACTGCTTTGAAACTCTTTTCTTCTAGAGCCTTGATTAGACATAATTCACTTCCCTCACTTCTATTCTAGCAAAGTGTATTTCATATAATATACTATAGGACAATCTACATATAGGACAAGGGGTGTTG
>VXBJ01004002.1:526285-559307 GCA_013400055.1 Nycticryphes semicollaris | reverse complement strand
CCTTTTTTTTTTTTTTTTAAATACTCCAAAACTAGAATCCCTTTCTGCTTAAAAAGACTGTAGCCACAGTCAGGCATGAAAGCTTAAAGTGTCTCCTATCACTTGAATTTTATCACATTTCAGATTGAACCACAAAAGACATTAACGGCTAAATTTAACATTCTGCTTCTCCTGAAGTTAAAAGATGGTTCAAAAACTGCAAGATGATAAAGGGAGCTAACCTCTCCAGGTTAAGCCAAATGTGTTTAACAACCTTTTATATACATGAGGTAATAACATCTTAACATGTATTTGCTAGGAAAGCACTTCATGTTCCACACTATCTCAGCATTCCACTTACTGATTATTCCTACAAAACCTCAGCAAGAACCTCTGTCTGATAAGGAAAAAAAAAAAAAAAATCAGAATGTGTTAAACAGATCTACTCAGTATTTATACTTTGGGAATGGTGTAAATACTGTTAGCAAGACTGTGCAGATTAACACTGAACACACAGCTCTTAGGAGAGGGTTACATTTCACAGCTCTAACAAGAACCACCAAAGACATCAAAAGAAAATAAAATTATGTTATTTAATTTTTCTTTACAATAAAGTTCCTTAAGGAGCTACCCAGGGACTATAAACAGCCTCATGAATTGTGAAAGACTGTAACCTGAACAGATTCTTACAGCAGCTGATGCTCCACACTATTTAACATAAATCATTAGAAACATTTGGGATTACTTCTTCAACAGCATGGTTCCTTCTCAAATAGCAGCCTACCTGCTTTAATGGAGTTCAAAATTAACAAAGTTCCCATTAATTCTGTAAGGACTGCAGATAACCCAGCAGAGTCTCAGCCCTGTATTTATTTATCAATATATTTGCTCTCAAATTTAGAAAAACTTGGGAAATTCCAACAAACATATCTCCCCAGTTATGCAAGCTAGTACAAACACATGCACTCCGTACTTCAGTCTGTCAAACTTAACCATCAAGACAGATGACTCAGCAGTTACCCAGGATTGACCCAAAATATACAAAATACCCTCCAAAGCTTCTGTCCAAATGTGGTAAAAAAACATGATGAACTTTTGCCACAAAGCCACTCTTATGACAAAATTAATCAAAGTCAGAGGAATGTTTCTAGGACTCCTGTTTATGTAGGCAATGTCTCACTTGCAATGACTGACAGTAGCATATCAGCTTCCACTCCAAATAAAATATATTTTAATGACCTTTTCTTCAGGAACTAAAATCCCCATCTTACTGCACATGTATGCAATGAACACCACGAAACCTGGAAATCCTCTCAAGTGTATATTTCTCTCCCAGAGGAGCGCTGACAGAAGAGTGACAAATAAATACTTATTAACTACAGTTCTTATACTTGACCAAAAGATCATAGTTTTTAAGTCAATTCAGTAAAATTCGGTGGTGGGGGGTGAAGTCATTTGAAGAACTTAAAAGGAAAAGATCTATTTGTCCAAAGAAGTCTTCTAATATAGACAACATTTACAGAACGGTTCCATTACCCAGTCAGCAGTGAAACCAATGACTGAAGTATAACACATAAGAAAAGACATGCATCTGGTTTCGCTCAAGGCTAGAAATGAGGCAGAAGACATGGAAATCTTTTACAAGTGCGGTTTACCAGAACTCTTTCTAGTTACTAGAAAGTTAACCTGTATTTTCTGTATCACCTAATTAGTAATTTTTACAAAAGATGATATAGATTGTATGCATGATTAAAGTATCTGTACATTCTTTTTCCCAAAAAGCATTAATAATTCTGAAAAAAAATCCCACATTATCAATAAATTGTAAAATATTAACTTGCATGACTTCTAGTTAAGTAGCTTTTAGACCCAGCCAAAAATAAATGCTTATTTCTCAACTACTTGTGAAAGTAATGCAACTGCTCATTTATATTAACTGTATAGGCATAGTTGTATAAGTTACCTGACAAAAATAGCAGTGTCAAGTATCTAGAAAGATATTAGTTCTATTATTTCAAATACGCTAGCAAAATTCATTTCTAAACACCCTGAAAATTACAAAAAATTTAACATTCCCTAATGACTTAGTAAAGCTTAGAAAGTCAGTGTGTATGTCAGCTCTCCAGAACTATTCACAAACAAGAGAGACCTTTCACACTAAGGAGCTTGTTTCAAATCCCAGCACTGACAATCTGCCAGAATTGAAAACAGCAGGACAAATAATAATTGGGTATCTGTTTGCATATTAATGACCAATATTCTATCTGCAAAAATGAAACCATGTTATTTCAATCCCAATGGTAGATAAAGATATACTATGTTTTAAGCCTGACAATTTCAGCAGCTGCAGAACAGCGCAAACACTGCAGACACTACAGAGCATGCCAAAACGGTGTTCTGACAGGCACTGCTGAAGATTACTTCGGAAGCTCATAAAACATTCCTAGATAACGACATATATTTTCTTTCTGCAAATTCAAACTGCTGATTCTCACCAACATACAGCTTTGCCAGTGCCAAGGTAAAAAAAAAAAAAAAAAAACCTACACATGATCACAAGAAACCTCTGCTTTTACCGTTCTAGTCAGGAGTAAACAAATAAAAAACGAACACACAGACATGTATGTATACCTTGTTTACCTTCCACAAACTAGGCCTTTAAGATTTGCATTTCTTCAAACAGAGTGTCCCACATTTGAAAACATTTCATTAGGAAGAGTATTTTATGGACTACATTACATAGTTTTCTGTATCTTAATAGTTACAATCCACTTATCTGGCTCCTAATACAGCTAGAAGCTTCATCAACTAGCACTAAAAACAAACAGACATTAATTTGAAAAGAATCTAAACTTGATTTGTGAATGGGTACTCTGTCATTAAAACTAGATGTACTAACAAATTAGATCTAGGAAGATAGCAAAGAGTTTATTTTGTTATGGACTGGGAAAATAATATCCTGTTTATGGCAAGTTTCACTTAGTTTCCAGAGTTTAGAGAGGCATGCCTACCAAGGAATCTCCCTCTTAATGCCAGAGTAAAACATAAACTATATTAAAAGAATCAGGAAAGTATCTGCCAACTGCTATTGTTACTCTCACCATGAGTAATCTGGCAAGAAAAAAAAAAAAAAAAGACATTGAAGTTTCAGGCCTTCACACATTATACAAATCTCTAATTTCCCTTCTATGGCATTGAGGCTATAAAGGCTACTAGTTAAAGCTAAATAAACAGTGTTTTGCCTTTCCATAATTTTGGATATTATGAACGAGTTTAGAGGAACTGGAGGATGGATATAACTAACAATGTTTTAGCAGGGTTTCTTTGGAACTTCTGTAAATTTCTCTTTTGTGGATTTTTTCTTAGCCTACTTAGGATCAAGAGAACAAATAGAGAAAAGGTCTTCCTTTCAGACTGTAGAAACTACCATTCTCACCAGGTTGCAATAGGTGTTCTTTCTCACTTATTTAGAGAGAGTGATGGTGTTTGAAATAGGTATTTCACCTTCTCAGTGAGAAACTCAATTATCTCTTGCTTCTATCATAAACATATCTTCTCCTGTGACTATTTTAGTTTTGATGACAAAGTTCATCCCTACCTCTTTCCTCCATTCTTCATAACGAAGAGTGGGTAAAGAATGCACAATATTATCTAAGTTGTTATTCAGCACACCACAAAAGCCTGCATTTCTTTGGACATGATACTTATTAATCTGACAGTAAGGAAAGACATTGAGGCTGCAGAAACTGAAGCCTAGTTACTTTGTAATTCCTTCTACCTATGCATCGCCAATGCATGTATTGAATAATTTAGCCATGACCAATATATTATGCATAATTTACAGAATACTATGAATGACAGTGAAAAAGTGCAAATGATGCAGGATCAGACTGTACCAGAATAAGTTACTTCGGATAAGATCTATTGCATTCAGTTGTATGTTTCACACTTTAATGTAAGTAACAGCTATAAAACAAATATTTGAAAAAAAATTTCAGTGAGATAGAAGAATCTGGCTATGGTAAACTAGATTCAGATTATCCTCTGCAATTTCTCCTTCGTTCACTACATGGTAAGCTATTAGGAAACTGTGGTCACTAAAAGAATAGCAAAAATATTTAAAGACTGATGCAAACAAGTAATAAAGCCCATTGATTCCTTTCACATCCTTATTAGCATTCTAAACAGAGCATAGGAATACTCAGCATGAGCAGTTTTTATAATCCTGTAAAAGAAAGCAGTCACCATTTCACATCTTTCCAAATGCTCAGTTTATAACCAAATATGTCAAATTTCTTAACAAATCTTTCAGCTCTGTATGAAAACTCTTCTCAATGGTGCATACAGTAAGTAGAACAAAGACAACAGTTAGGGGTGCAAAGGTTGTTTGTTTGCTTGTTTTCTTCTCAAGGCAGTAATTTTTTTCCTTTATGATTTTTTTCTCTCTATGCAAATTAAGTCTATGATCTAAAAGTGAAAGAATCAAAAGCCTCTGATTTTTAAATTAGGCCTTCCTACAAACACCTGCTTAAACAAAAAAAAAAAAAAAGCAGCTCCATTTCTCTATTTGTTTGATATCACAAAAGCAAACAGTAACATTTGTTTTCCAAGGTGAATGGACTAAAGAGTTTTGTTACATCATTCTGAGTTTTGGACAGCCAGAAAGACACGTTTACAATTACGAAAATTGCCCTTAAAGTCTTTGGAAGATTCAATTAGTTTAGAGACAGAGCACAGCAGAGGTACTGCAATGGCACAACTGTGGGATCAGAGTCAGATTAAGGCTCTTGGCCGTTAAAATAAAATGCTTCTTTCAACCTAATAAGCCAAGACACCAGTGTAGTTCCTTAAACCTAGGATATTGTAAATGAATTAATGTTTTCAGTCACATTCTATCTAGGGGAAAACAAAGCCAAATTCATGTTATAGCATAACACGTATTTGGAGTTTATAGGAGATTTGACTATTATGGAAAAGCTATTTCCTTTCCAAAAGGCAAACTGATAAGAGAAAAACCAAAAAAAAAAGGGTATTAATTGTGATATTTACATGATGATGCAGGTGATGCTCTTTAGTAACTGGGTTTAGACGACTAACTCATTTCATGTAGGCCATTGGACAGATGGTCACAACTTTCAATCGTGTCCAGCCTCATGGCAGTTCAAACTCGTGACCAAGAGGTAAAAAGCTCTGTATGCCATTAATAATCTCCATGCCATCTGTTCTCTGTAAATGGAGACACTCTAGGACAATTCCCAACATATTTTTTATGATAATATTTATTTCAAATCTTTCCAGAAGCTTACTATCTACCCCATCAAGTTCTTTTCATTTGGCAAACGTTAATTTTCCTCATTTGAACTTGCTAAAAAAACACACAAAACCACATTTTTATTTAACAAACTTTAGCTGGCATAGCACCCTAAAAGTGAATTGCCTTTTGCATGCCTTAAGAATTATGTATTGCTCAAGAGTTTCTTCAGAATTTAAACAAAAAAAAGAAACAAACAACAAAAAACATACCAAAAAACCCCCAAAACGGATCAAAATCTGTATCTCATACATGTGCACAGAAGGAGTAGTTTGGATTCACTTATAGTAAAGGAATTCAAAAGCTAAAAATCTGAAGTTTGAAAAAATTTACTGACCTCACAGGCCAGCTACATTGGAATGCACAAATTCTGAAAAACGCTTTAGCAGAATAATAATTGAAAGTCAGTTAACCAGCTGAGCAGAATATTCTCAACAGCACACATGGATTTCAGCTTCGCAATTGTGATGAGCTGACCTTGGCCAGCTGCCAGACACCCGCCCAGCTGCTCTCTCACTCCCCCTTCTCATCAGTGGAAAAAGGGGGCAGAAGATAAGATGAAAACGCTTGTGGGTCAAGATAAAGACAGGGAGATCACTTACTAATTACCATCACAGGCAAAACAGACTTTACTTGAGCAAAATTAATTTAATGTATTGCCAATTAAAATTGAGTTGGATAGTGAGAAACAAAGACAAAAACTAAAACACCTTCTTCCTCACTGGACACTTTCACTCTTTCATTACTGGCTCCTCTATCTCCAGCCTCCACAAGACAGCAACTTATAGCAAGTCCTCAGCTACTTGCTCCTCTTTCATCCTTGCACTTTCCCCCTACTCCACTGTGGGCCCTTCCCACACGCTGCAGTTCTTCAGGATAAATCTCTCCTGGGGCTGCAGGGGAACCCCTGCTCAGGCAACTGGAGGACCTCCTCCTTCTCCTCTCCCCTCAGTGTTCACAGGGCTGTTTCTCACACTTTTCTGCTCACAACTGGGTAGCGTTTTGCCCGTTCTCCATGGCACTGCCATTGTGGCTGTGGGGCTCAGCCCTCCCCTGCCCTGTCAGTTGGAGCCAGCTGGAACTTGCTTTGTCTAGTCCTGGGCAGCCTCAGCCGCTCTCCACAGTGTCCGACCAGGAACACCCCCTGACAGCCTGGCTTGGGCACCTGCACCTGGTGTACACTGGAGCTAAGATTCAGACTTCTGATGTCACCAACTCAATCTAGAATTTTGAGCTTTTTTCCCCTTTTTCCATAAGATTTAAAACTCATCTCAACAAGAATGAAGTTGGAATGAAAGTGCACCACTAGTTGTTGCCCTTTTCTTATTTTTATTTCTTGTCAAGCTTCCGTAGTAGTTTACAATTGGTAGCTTGTTCCAAGATGAGGAAAAAAATTTTGTGCTGATGCCATCTCTAAATGTGAAGCATGACAGAGGAAGTAAGTGATGCAAAATGGTTGAACTCCATGATCTTAAAGGTCTTTTCCAACCTAAATGATTCTAAGACTGTCCTATTTATAGGCTAGCATGGCAAGTAGCCTCCACTCCTGTAGAGCGGCAGGGCCCTCTATGCACAGCAGTGAGAACCTAGCTCCTCAACATCAGTTCCTCAAACGACTCAAGGACATAAGCAGGCAAAGGGATTGCAGGGTGACTCCAACGCACATAGGCTCATTTGAACTAAATTGTAACTGAGGGTTTTACTCCATGTAGCCTTTTCCCTTCTCTGCCAGCATTGATGTAAAGCCCTGATAGAGAAGGCTGACACATCCAAGTGCCATACTCCCATAGATGCTGGCAGCAAGCAGAGGTAGGGTTTTTAGGAACATGCAGCTGAGTACCACTCCTGGGTCTGTACAAGCATTCAAATGAGGCATGATTCTCATTCCATGGTTTACTTTTGCTCTTTTTGTTTTCTGTCACTCTTTGGAAAGTTATTTCTCAGCACAACAAAATTGCTAAGAAGTAACAAGGCACTTTAAGAACTGTCAGAAACAGAAAAAATCGAACTCCAAAACAACGCATCCAGTTGCGTGTTGCGCAATGAAGCACAAAAAGGGTGAAAACCTTCCCACTGGGAAGTGGCTGAGGGAAGGGACAAAAGACATTTTCTTAGATTTCTATCAAATAAAGTACATTACCTTACTATGACCAAAAGCAACTGCCCAGTATCAATCAACAATTAATGTAAAATGTATCTCTGAGGACTGAAATATGCTTTGTCCCTATGCTGTCGGATACTACTCAACCAAAAAGGGAAGGAAACTATAAAGCAAGATCTTAAACTTCAGTGACTGTATTTGTTCCCCAACTAACCTTGCCAACTCCAAATTAAAGTCCTTGACATCCTTAGCCTTACCAGCTTCTGAGATCACTTTCATTGAGAGCACCTGCATGGAACTATGAAGCCAATACAATCTTTCTTATACAGAAGAGTGGGGAAAAAAGGCATTGCCTAAAAGAGCAGAAGTGGTAGAACAGTATGAAGAAAAAAAAGAGAAAAAAAACAAAACACAAAAAGACAAAACAAAACCAACAGCTGCCTGAACATACTTAGTTCCCTAGTAAAGAAAACTAGGTACATATTTACAGTGAGTTTAGGAGTGAAGCAGTATGAAATGTAACTGTCTATCACTCAACTTGTATTTTAAGTTAGAGGCTTGCTTTTCAGAAAAGCTAATACACAAGATAGATAAACCTCAATAATTTGTATGTAAAATCCAGGCATATTTGCTTGTCACAATTTCTGCTCCTTTTTTGGAAAGGGCAATACAGCTTCTCACAAAAAGCTATATTAAAATAACTCTTCATAATGTTTTAGGAAGAGAAATGTTTAACAAAATGCTGAAAAACAGAGAAAAAGACAGAGCCACGATACAGACCAGTGGTTAAAATGTTGCTACACTGTCAGGTGACCTATTACACAGCTGTCTTACTAGACAGAAGGACTGGAGAAGACGACCAAAACTACATCCTCATTAATCCACCTTCACATTGTCACTTGATCTTCCAAGAAGCAGCTCACGGAAACAGTGAGCCTATTTGTGATCTTCCTTTATATTATAGCTTCAAGTATTCATATCTGGAGTTCCAAAATATTGATTCTATTTTCTAATAAGTAGTGTGCAGTGCATACTCTCACAGTAAATACATCCCTGGTTCAGAGTTTGACAACCTTCTATATAAACAAAAATGTCTTGGAGGGAGTGGTGTATCACCCTCACCCCCCTTTCTTTTTTACTTTTCCCCATTATTATGGTGTATCTTTCTTGTTCTTATCTTCATGGAACTCTCCTACACAGCATCATGTAAGCTACAACAGGCTAAGAAAAACATACTTTATTTCTTGATGTGAATTCAGACCTAGCAACCTCTACCAATACAATTTATTCCAGCATTTTTTTCAAGCTATCACCTTTTGGAAAACATCTGGCCAAAACTGAGCAAATGGCTGCCACGTAGGATGTGTGGACCTGTGGTACTTACTGAACCTAGAACTTGTAGACATGTTTGTGAAACTCTAATCTCCAAGTAGGCAACACAGAACAGCTTAACCAGAACTCCTATCTCCTCCTTAGTGCTTCCAAAACTGTCCTTGAATCAATATGGTCAAATATGCAGCACAAGGCCTACAGCTTGTATTCCTTCAGTATACCTTCTGAATTACATGTCTCTTCAAATGCAGTTAGTAATCTCACTTCCCACCGTCAAAAGCGATTTTCTGTCTCTAAATGTTTTTCAAACCATAGATCCTATCTAAACTTTTGATCAAGAGTACAGCTGCATCTAGTATTTTGCATACAAATACAAATCTTCAAATCAACTGCATGTGGAAAGGTTCCATTTAGTAATACACAGAAAGCCAGAATGAAACATGGGAAACAGAGAAGTCCAAATTGACATTAAAGTATTTTTCAAGTATAGCTAAGAATGCAGGAACACCTCTGTGCAATATGACTAGTTGGGAGAAGTGGGAATGTAGCTAATACTAGAAGCCATATTGTCAACAGTTTGTTAAAATATTTTTAGTGGCAAAACATATATTCTTCACCTGGCATAACCTGATTTCCAAGAAGATGGATACAGATATGTATGGAAAAGTATCTTTTCCAGCAGATCTTTAAGGGCAGAAAAGTCACAAGGTTAAATAGGGAAAGGAATGAAAAAAGTAGGGAGGCTGATACTTTCAAGCAGTCAGCTAGGCAAAAAAAAAAAGAAAAAAAAACACGGTAGGAAACTACCTGATAAAATTCTTAGAGTTGCAACACTTCACCAAAAGGAGAAATAGACACAAGTTCAATACTAAGGATGCCTGAATGTTAACCTCATTTTAAACGCTGCATGTACAAGCTGGTCGTAGGCTTGTAAATTATGAATTAATTACAATTTGAAGAAAGTTAACTCTGCCATCAATTAGCAATTTAGGCTTCCACCTGGCTTTGAGAAGATGAACCAGCAGCTACTGTTGTTCTCTTCAGTCTGAAGTACAAACTTACATTTTCTAAGGACTCCAGGACAGAAGAATCATATCACTAAAAAAAAACCCACACAAACAAGAAAACAAAACCAAAAACAACACAACAAAAAACCAACAAAGCAACAAACCCATCCACACATCCCTAAGTTTAAACATGTTATCTCTTAGTATAATGTGAAAATAGCCAGATGTTCCAATTCGTTCCATTACTCAGTAAGCTACAGTACAAAAGCCTAGCTGCCATCCTGTTTAACACTGCTTTCAAGTAATTAAATGTTTTTTTAGACTGTATAAAGTCTCCAGTCATGCTCTTAGTCCAAAGTCAGGCAATATTATCGTCACTGATAGACTAGATAGTAAAAGGCAAAGCTTCTCTCAAGACAGAAATTTAAAAGGGCACAAGGAGCACAGATTGACTTGGGAGATAAGGCTTCACCATCCATGCATAGTGCAGCACATGCAGCCCTACTTCAGGGGAGGTCATCAGATCTCTACAACTACATTGGCTCATTCTTCAGCCTAGGACTGCATCTGCTCCCACAGTGTCTTTGTTCATGTATGCTGACAAGGTCTGATGCCCAAAAAAGCAAATGCTCTTAATAGATTTGTCATCTGAAAAACTGACAGATTTGGACAGACAATAACACCATTATGTTCTACGGAAAAAACGTAAGACTATTTTTGAATGGTGCCTACATCATAGTCTTAAGGACTGAAATTATATTACCTAAACCAACTCACTGAATTTAAAATATGATTACTAACTAAATATGTAATGGGTTGTGACATCAGGGAGATCAAACTAGGTGATTTAGTGTTCCCTTCCAGTCTGAAGTTGCAGCTACACAGCCGGTTACCTAAATGGCATGGATTGGTAAGGGAACTTGAAATGGTCCAGTTCCATAGACCTGCAGAGAAAACATGCTTGAGTATGCTGAATACCATGGTAGGAATAGCCACTAGAATAAATGAAACTGAAATTTTACAGCTATTAAATCTTTTCGTATTCAGCCTGGGTGAATACTAAAGCACATTATACTGGAACTAACTAGTCATAGCTTTCTTCTTGTGGCAAATTTGCCAGATATTCTTCTAGAATCCACTCCTCCCTTCTGTTCACTAACTGTGCTAAAAGACAGAAGTAATCTTTCATCTTACACAGGTAGAACGGCTGCTACCTACAGTTAGAGTCTTCTAGAGACTGTCCTTATGTTTAGCAATCTAGACAATTACAACTACCAAATGATCAGGGTGTTTTGCTACTTAGAAACAAGGGCATATAAAACCCATTTATTCACAGGGTGAAGGTACAGGAAACAGAAGAGATGGTCATAATGCCCATTCAAAATCTGTGGCATAAGGCATTATTTAAAAAAAAATACTCCAGAGTTACCATCTATGAGGTCAAGGTTTTTTCAAACAAAATTTCCAGTAAAAATTGTCTGGATAATTTTCTTTTCAATTTTACATTAGCATGTAATCTCAGGTTTTACTTTCTGTAATTCTGTTCCTGAGTCTAAAAAATGAAAGTAAATTATATTTGTCTTTCCATTTAAATTGTTCTATGCTTAATTCAGACCTCTTTGAGAAAAAAAAGAATTCCCAAGAACTACAGAGTAAAAGTGTGAAATATTGCGAACCAGTCAAAACAAAAGGCAAATAAACGATGTGTAGAAAAGCCCTGTATTTAATCTTATTTTACATGATGCAATTAACCTTCAAGTCTTTCCAACACGATGAAAATGATTTTTTTTGTAGAGCAGCTACCTTAACACCACTTTATTTTACCCTAAAAAGTGTACTGTCATTAACACAGAGGAGTCACATGCAAAATCCACCCTGTATTAGAAAGAGAAATGATTTCACAACTCACTGGATACGAGGAACTAAATCATTAGACATTACACATCACATGATCTCTAAGTTTCCTTCAGACTGTATAAAACTCACAATACCTACTGGATAGCAACCAGATACATCCCATTTAACCATGGCCTGGAAGTGCATTCTCATCAGGTTTCATGACAAGACCAAACTGAGGTGGTACCATTGGTTCATTCAAGAACACAGCTGCTATTCACAGAGACCTGTAGCTGCTGGAGGAATGGGCCAACAGGAACCTTGGGAAGTTCAACAAGGGCAATAACCAAATCCTGCCCCTGGAACAGACTAACCCTCTGCATCAGTACCAGTTGGGGTAGCTCTACTGGAAAGGCCCTGGAACGGTGGGATGAGCTGAGCCAGCAGCCTGCCCTGGCATCAGAGATGGCCAGTAGTATCCTTGTCTGGATCAAGGTGGTAGATCAAGGGGAGGGACTACCCCCCTCAGCAGTCATTAAATAACACAAAAGAATGCATTCGTATATTGTTGGACCAAACATTACAAGATGTTGAGCAACTGGAGCAAGTACAAAAAAGTACTTAACTAGTGAGGGGAGGCTGAGGGACCAGGACTTGCTCTGCCTTGGGAAGAGACAGCTTGCAGTGTCAGGGTGATCTAGCAGCCTCCCAGTGTCTATGAGAAGGTCATGAAGGAGATGGAGCCAGAGACCTTAGTGGTGCATGGTGGGAGCACAAGAGACAACGGGTATAAGCTGAAACACAGAAGGTTGAGGCTGGCTATACAGAGAAACTTCCTCCTCATGCGGACAGGCAGGCAGTGGTGGAGACTGCTCAGAAAGCCCATGCTCAGTCCTTGAAGTCTTTCAAGACCCTAGTGGGTAAAGACCTGGTCTCACCTTGCAGTGAGAGCAGTAGGATGGATTAGAAACCTCCAAAGGTCCTTTCAACTGGAATTATGCTATCTCTATCCTGTGATGGTATTTTACAAGTACATATGTATAAAAGATCTTTTTTCTCAACTGACTATCATTTACCCATCAACTTGCACTTAAGTTCTTGCAATACCTGTGCAGCAGGACACAGTAGGTATGAGTAAATACAGTAATTTCTTATGTAGGAATATTAAATAAACTGAAATTACTAACTGAACGAGATTACACTCTTTCCAAGTAAGTCTCACTGAAGTGGTGAAAAATAATAGCATTTCTTCAAAATGAATCACAAACAAGAATAATTTACTTGTCTCCTTTTTATGTTTTCTAAATCTAGATTTAATTTTTTTTTAAAAAAAATCAAAGTATTTGCAAATAAATATAACCAGGCCAACTTAAACTTCCCAAACCTTAAAATCAATTAAGTATTTTTGTAATTAAACAGATTACAGTAGAAACATCTGCTTCAACTGGATGTTTTCCAAAGTATTTACAATTCAAATCTGGCTGCATTGTTTAAAAAGAAGTAGAAATAATAAAATAAAGAATCTCAAACCAGTAATCAGAGGAGAACACGACCAAGTCTTTGCTTATGCCAGGGCAAATGAAAAACTAATTTAACTGCAAGAAGGTATTAGCTGTTGAAATAACATCTTCAGCTGATGTTTGAAGATCAAAATTGTCGGCTGCCCTTTCAAGAGAAAAATTAAGTATTTCTTCAAAATCTCCACGAGCAGTAAGAAATAAAGTTATAAGGTGAAATGTAAGCCAATATCTTACTTCAAAAGTATTGAGATGGCAGATAATCCCCTTTCAGATGGGCTCCTCTATCCCCATTACTTTTTCATTTCACATCAACTTAAACACTGGAAGGAACTAAAGGAAGTAACTCCATCTCTCCCTGTATTTCTACATCACTTATTTCTGCTGCTGTGCCACCTGCATTCTTAGTGCTGGCCTCTGGTCCAAGCACAAAATAACCCAACAGAATGGCTAGTTATAATCTACAAGTTCTAAGCCTCATGTCACTACATATACATTTTTCCTAGACTCGCTGTCTGAGCAGTGAGCAAAAATTGTTCAAAAAACCCCCTGCACTTTGATTTAAAAAAAAAAAAATATGTATTTTGAGTATAGTAAAGGAAGCAGCTTTATAGCTAATATTTTGAAAGACTCCATGTTGTATTTGAACTCAGTGTGTATTTGAATGGCATTTGGTCTTCCAAGAAATATGAGAACACAAGAAACACAGCAATTTTTATGTGTAAAGCTTAAAGTACATATAAAATAGTCAATTTTCTCATCCAACATTTGATGGTCAAATATTTCAGTCATCATGCTTATGCAGTCTAACAGATCTAAAACAAGTGTCTTCAAATCAAAGAAACTACTGAAACAAACAGCAACAATAGGTTTAGAGACCTCCAGAGAAATATTCAAGCCAAAGGGAAGAACTGTACAGGTAACCATGCTGTTAAAACTCAACACAGACAAAGACACAATTTTCAAAGAGTAACTTACACCTCAACACTACAGTGACAGCCAAGAAACAAGTAAATATGGAAAAATTTCACATAAGATAATTTTTCTTCAAGGCAAGGCTGCCAGATTCTAAACATAAGTTTAAAGAAAAAAAAAAAAAAAAAACACGGAACCCTGTACCAAAGTCAAATATGCACTTAACTGAGGCTCAGGAGCAACAAGTGACATAGTATCTATCTCTGACCTTCAATGGTACTAATATTGTAACTATGTAATTATGACTATTTACAGCTTTCATTAGAGAAATTAAGCAGTCTGTATTACTGCATGCCTCTGTGAATATTCTGAATTGTACAAGGTTTTACTATATGTGTACTGAAATATCCACCATTCAAGAAAGTTAAATAAACTTAGAAGATTATGTATGAAATAATATAACTACATAAACAATAAATACAGCTTCAATGAGCACTGACTGTACATAGAGTTTATTCAAAAGCTGAAATAATGACCACCAGTGCTTTAAACTGAAAAAGTTTATAGAGCAAAAATATTTGGCATAATAATTCAATATTTTCAGAATCCTTCTCTCTCATATTTGGGAAAAAAAAAAAAATGGAGAAGCAGATTTCCTCAAGACACAATTTCTCTACAGCTGTAAGGAGGAAGAAAAGAGGGGAGGTGATACTGAAAAGGAGTTTATGATATAATAAATTCATAGAGTTCTTTGCATCTCTGTGTAATAAAAGAAGTCACTCATTTTCTACTGAAGTTTTTGGAATCTTTCATGGACTTTTATCAGAACATCAAAATTTAGTTTGCTGAATGACTGGTAGCAACACTGGTTTAACTTTAGTTCCTGCTGGCAACCGAATCCTAAAGGATTGGTACAGATAAACTTTGAGTAGCAGAGACAGCAATACAAATAGAAGCTCTGACGATGACATGTGGAAGAAAGACAAATGAAGAAAAGTTCGTCTGCTATTCTAAGTAATCCACTTTAAGTAATCCAACTTAAAGTTTGACAAAGACCTAGTGAGAAAGGGATGTGAATTACAGAGGATAACCAAGCTTTCAAAAGCAGAACTGTTTTTGTGATAGACTTGTTTTCACAAGTAGAAACAGACCTTTCTTAAAGTTGCAATGAGTTTTAATGCTATTTCATATTTGATATAAATACATTCATATTTAAAACATTTCAGAATATTTATGTTTATTCCTACTTTACGGTTTACTAATTTCCTCTAAATTCAGGCAAAAAAAAAATCTCTTGTGAGAATTTTTAAAAAGAGAAAGTGCACTTTTTTTTTACTGTTACAGTTAATTCTTATGGCAGTTTTCTGACATTCTTCTCAAAGACATCAACAGTGAGCTGAACACAAAACTGAACTATTGAAGACATCTGCCTTAAGAAATGGCAATGATATAAGGTTGTACTAACTTAGACTGATTTATTATCTTTAAGAACAACATAAGGAGCTTGCACAGTTTACATGAAAAGATTAAGTTATTGTAAGTTACAATCCCACAAACTTAAGCCTGGATATTCAGTTAGTAGTATTCTGCATTATTCACTGCAAAAAGTTCCTACAGAGAAACTACTTTCCTGCTGCTGCCTGTGAAACCTCATTCTACATTGAGCTTCTTCAAACACAACCCAACAGGCGTGCCAGGGATGCTCACATTCAGCTGGTAATAGGCGTAAAATGCTATTTACACAGATACAGCTTTTAGTTGGCAGAGAGAGCAGTATCACAGAAGCAGCCAGGGAATAATCTTGGTACAAGATGAAGTAGCAGATTCTTCCTGAAATGAAGCAGACCTAGCTAGGCCTTCAAGAATTCAGGCAAAAGTTTTACCAAGTTAAACATTAAAAATAAAGCAACGGGTAAAAAGGAACCCCATCTTTCAGTTTTTCTATCTTCAATGGCTTTAAATAACTTTAATTCTGCATTAATTTAATTATCAATATGTTTGTGCTTATCTAAGCTGCTTAAAGCTTGTGTGTTTTAAGCAGCAGCAGTAACTTCTTTACACCTGTAAACTCTCTACCGTTTTCTGAGCATGCACCTATCATGACACAAACCTAAGCTTTTTTTTTAATTACAGCAAAATACAGAAAATTATTCTCTTACTAACAGTGCTTTGTCAACTTTTACAATAACTTTAAAATAGTCAAGCCCCTAATGGATTTTTGTAGGAAGATGTGAGCAAACTATTTGCTCTGACAATGTAGGCTCTGACCATTGAACACATGGACAATGGTGAACCCAAAGCTGTAATTTTTGCTGAAAGACAGGATGCATTAGTTTAAACATGCGTTGGTTACAGTTGATTTAAAGAACAGAAAGCACCTATCTCATGTCTGCCCATAATATTTTGTAACTTAAAAAAGCTAAACCAAGAAGAAAAAAAGCGTGAAATTTACATCTAGAATATAACTGCCTTTCTCCACCAAATTATCAGAAAAGCTTTTTCATTTATGTAGCAACCCGAAGCTGCAAAAATAGATAATGAAAAAAAGAAAAATGAGAGTCCACAAATAATGAACTTGTTGACAATAAAATATCACCTGTAACACAGAAAGTATCTAAATCATAATATAATGGAGACTCAGGTGATATTTTGGAGAAGTTTCACCAAAGATCTTCATCTTGGGGTTACTTTCTTTTGGCAATTTTTTTTTTTTTTTTTTTACTACCGTTGTGGGCACAATCATTCTTACATTCCATGGAAAAAAACACCTACAGATTATTACCAGAAATTCACATCAGCTGGAGCAGCATGAATTCCCAAATGACTAAGCATTAAGCTCAGTTAGAAAAGTGTACGCTGTTTTAAAAAAAAAAAAAAAAAAAGGTAAAAAAAAAAAAGTCTCATATTGGGCAAGACAGGCACCTAATTGCACTGAGACTCTGCTTTTGCAACATGTACAGAACTTCAAATTACTTACACCATTTGACTATTTATCCAATTCCTTTAGACTCAGTTTAAACTATATATTAGTAGAGAGGTCACATTAAAATAATGGAGACAGCTGTTAGAGCTAGTATATTTACAAAACTGTTTCTGCTGTATTATTTTGTGACAAGTTCTACATTGTGAGGATGACCGCTTCACAATGCTTGAATTGTGATAACCTGATCTCTGCACAATCAGCACATCATGAACTTTGTTTTTTAAAGCAGACATTTTTGTCCTCCATTGGTCATTGGTCATTTAGATTGGGTAATCACAGCACACATTTCACTGTGTTATACCTCTAAGCCTATTGGAACAGCCTACAGCTACTAAATTAGGTAGTAAAGTACTTTTAAAAGTCGTATTTAGCCAAAAATATATGAATGTCTTGATCAGCACCAGCAATTGTTAATGGACCCTCAAGGCAGCCTTAACCATATTCTTCAGTCTAATAAAAAAATTAAAAAATAAAAAACCCGAACCCCAAGCCCAAAAACAAACAAACCCAACAAAAAATACCAAACAAAAACCAAAAAATGTGACAAAACGACTGTCTATGCAGATAAGAGAAGCACAGTGAATGCAGTCTACATTGACTTTTGGAAAGCTTTTGACCATCTCACACAGTATTCAGATTTGAAAGCTGAGGAAGCCTTCCAGTTGAAGTAAAAACACTGAATTAAGTGACTCACAAGAGATTCCTCTGGCATTATGAATAAAGCACAGAGGCATGGAAAATATTATCTGCTGTTTGAACAACGCATTTATTACATTAGATACAACATAAAAACATACTGAATTCTAAATATATACTATAAGGAAGTACTATAAAGAAGTAAAGTGGCTCAATGGCAAAAAGTATACATATAGCAGAGAGAAAAGTAAGTAACTACATATTAACTTGTGCATTAGAAGGAAGGTCCAGAACAGCAATCTAATTCAGGAGTTAGATCAACAGTCATTATTATCTCTCTCCTGTCTAAAATCCTTTTTACTTATTAGCAGGATACAGTTCAGAAAGCTACATGAAATTGAGGTAGTTCAGTAAACCTTAGTTTGGTGGGGCTTTTTTGTCTGCTTGAAGTGTTTACTAATTCTCTGGAGTTAAGCAAGAACATGGTTGGGTAGTTCAATCTGACAATTTACACGAACCAAGGAAGCCTCAGTAAGAATCATGGCTAGCAAGCCACCTACATCAAACAGTAAGCAACCTGATTACCAATTTTTAAAAAAGGTTAAAACCAATGTATCAGGAGGGCATATTTATCAAAACAAAGTGTTTTGACAGATCTGAAATATGTTTTCTTTTGAGAACTTGTCTCTCGGGCATTTTTCCTTTTCATCTGGAATGGAAAAAAATAACAACAACTTCCCATAGGGTAAAAAACCATAAGCTTTGGTTAGGTCTCTAATCAAATTACTCAGCAATGAAGAAAAAAACACTGTATCTGATGTCTTCCAGCTCCTACTTTACCACTGTCAAAAGGAAGTTAGACGAGAATATACTAGCATTCCCAGAAGAGAAATTATCTGTACCACTCGCCCAGCACTCCCTCTGAAGCTCCATTTCAAGCACTTTCATTGATCCCAATTGTCTAGACAAACTGGTGTACTGGTGTCTGATAGCCAATTCCCACATGTCATCCTTCTCATAGCTGTTCTGCTTTGTTTTCATGTAAGTTAATTGTTTACACATAATATTGGCCTTTTCTGGTATTAAACACAGTTCCTGTTTTCATAGCTAAATAGAGTTATTCTAGGCTGTGCCAAGAAGCTACAGTATGCTATTCAGTAAAATTAGAACAAACAGGAAAATTTGTCATCACATAAAATGCAGCACTAATTCATTTTTCATGACTGGAAAAATGTAATTATAGAACATTTCCAATATAAAAGACTGCTGCATAAACTTAACACACACATTGCAAGTTCCAACTAATTAAAAAAATATTTTAAAAGTGAATGGGTTTAGAATGTTGTATGAATTAAGGATGTGAAAAGAGTGACAAAATATCCATTCATACTTATTTTTAATCAACCAAGTGGGATACAAAGATATGGTTTGTGAGGTTTTTTAATATATCAAGATCAAATGGAATTAAATAATATAAGTGACAAAATAAATATAATTCTAAAGCCATTTCAGTAAATTACCGAGAGTCATCAGTATGAACACGTAACAAGACTAGAGTTAAGATTCAGTTAAATTATCTGAATTGAAACATAAATACTTACTGACAATTAAGTAGTCTTCACTGAAAGCATAAGAAACAGAACAATAATGAAAATATCCTTTAATCAGCCCTCTGGGTTTAGTTCAGGAGCCCATCGACTGCTTCTTTTATCTAAATGACTTGGCTAGAAAGGGTTCTTTTTTGTAATCAGTCTATAAGACTCAATGTGGTTAGAAGAGGAAGAATAATTCCCAAAGATGGGATTTTCTTCCTCTCAGCACAAGTTCATATGAACTCTTCTTTCTCCCTCATTTAAACAATTTCAGCTCAGTGTTTTTCCACTGTACCCAAACCAGAGTGGAGAGCTAACCTGTGCAGAATTCAGGCATGGAAACATGTAGAATTTCACAGAACTCTTACTTAAAGCTGTTCTGTTATTTTTAGGCCTGCTAGTACCTATTAAAAAAGTACCTCTACAAGCAAATTTATCAAAACTATTATGTTCAAATGAGTTAATCATGCAGCAACATAAGCCTAAAACATTAACTTTTCATGGTCAGAGGAAAAAGTTTGTACTCTTAGGGCAGGCTAAATGCAGAATTAATTTGTTTTTTACAACACATCCCAGCTGTGGGCTGAATTTTCAAATGCCATTCACAACTGCCGTTATTATCATTCCTAATTTCTCCTGTTTTTCTCATAATACTAGTATTACATGAGGTTTGCATTGAACTGAGACAATCATTCTAGCAGCAATGACTAATCATAGCACTTTACTTGGCATGTATTAGCTTTTTCAGGAAAAAAAAACTAAAACAAATCTGGAGACTGTATAATTTTGAGAAAACTATGAATACAAGGCAAAAAAACTTCAGAAATTATGAAGAAATATTTTATGAAGAAAACCTTTCAAACTTGCAAAAGCCATCTTTAATAGTCAGATAAATTATGATACTTCAGAACAATGATACTCAGCATTTACACTTCAATTATTTAACAGTGTGGAGTCCAAGTCAACAGCAAGGGTCCAGTTTGCATAGAACATTCACAGAAAAGAGCAATTCAAGAGCAGAGGATGCAATTTAAACACAGTAAGCAGGAAAATATGCAAATTGGATGAAAGCGAACACCTGATTTCATTCCACAGGTCTCATGTTTAAGCATCTAACTTAAGAATCTAGCATTATCAGATAAACAGGTCTGAAATCTGCCATCATTAGAAATGGAATTGTAAAATAAGGAACCTTCTTGTCTTTCAGAATACCATCAAGGAAAGCAAAAGGGAATAGGGTATTGCTGTTCCACTAACATTTAAGTAGGGTGCATAGAATCCCAAAAGCACAGTGGTTTGAATACTAAAAAATGGTGAAGTATGAACTCACTACCAAGACACAAGATTTTTAATCCATTCTGTCTCACCAAGGGAACTTTAAGCTTTTTCAGCAAGTGAAATAAGTAATTTTACTTCACACTCTTCCCATCAGAATTGTAACACAGCATAGCAAACAGTTTATAACCAGATGGACTAGAGAAGGAATTCATGAAGCCTTATTCTCCAAGCCCTCTAGTTAGAGGGCTTACCTGAGACAGGTGACATTATCTATTTTTAGCCACTGAAGACTTAAGTGGGCGTCTCTTCTCTGATCTGACATGAATGAGATGCTGAGATATTCAAGTGGTGGTCCTTTTTCATGTACCATGGGAG
Source organism: Nycticryphes semicollaris (assembly GCA_013400055.1). Taxonomy (NCBI): domain Eukaryota; kingdom Metazoa; phylum Chordata; class Aves; order Charadriiformes; family Rostratulidae; genus Nycticryphes; species Nycticryphes semicollaris. The sequence continues at coordinate 538,445 of VXBJ01004002.1, read as the reverse complement.
ATCTTTTGGAAGTTTATTTAGTACACGCTGATTTTCATTCATATCTAGACTCCTAGACAAGTAACTGAAGATCATCCTTCAGATCTCTTACTTCCTTCACCAGTGTCATTCTGCCAATCTGGGCTTTAGTTTCTTGCCCAGAGCAAGAAGACAGCAGGTTAAACCAAAAGTATACTCAATTTCCTGATGGCTTTTATCAGTCAAGAAAGATATTTACCAAATCTAGAGAGTCAAGATTTTTTATAATATCATGTAATGAGACATCAATAGATGTTGGCTATAATCCTCCCTTCTATATTAACATTTTGGAAAAGTAGCAGTAAATAGGGTTCACAATAACAACTTAGCATTCATACACTTTACGAAGAGGAAAGACTGATTATGACAGCAAACTATCAGTCTCCAAAGCCAAAATGCAAGTTTAATGAAGAAAATATAGGGAAAAAAAAAAAGGCAAATTCCTTTTTTTTTTGCCTCATGAAGATTCCCAACATTATACTTCTAGAACTCAGTTGTCCTTCATCAAACTAGACACTCTGTTACTGCACTCCAGATCTTTTCTCCCTCATGTCAATTCAGCAAGAAGCTAAAAATATTGGAAGAGGGGCAGGAAAAAAAAACAGAAAGGAAAAAACAAAGCCAAAAAAAGAAAAAATAAAAGAGATACTGAAGAGCCACATTATTTTATAAACTATCCAGTCAAACTACACGGGAGCTGTCCAGTTGGGTTTTTTTCTCCTCTTCCGTCTTCTGTTGTAAAGCTCCTTAGCTCTTTCAGCTTCTAAGGACCTAAAGGAGGCCTACAGGAGATTTGGGGAGGGACTCTTTTATGAGGGAGTGTCACGATAGGATGAAGGGTAATGGTTTTGAAATTAAAGAGGAGAGATTTGGATTAGGTACTAGGAAGAAATTCTTTAGTGTGAGGGTGGTGACACACTGGAACAGGTTGTCCAGAGAAGCTGTGGATGCTCCATCCCTGGAAGTGTTCAAGGCCAGGCTGGATGGGTCTTTGAGCACCCTGGTCTAGTGGGAGGTGCCTCTGCCCATGGCAGGGGTGTCGGAAATCGATTATCTTTAAGGTCTCTTCCAAATCCAGCCATTCTTTGATTCCATGCTAACCTGAAACTAGGCCCTAACATCTCTGATGAGACACAGTTAAGTAGTTTAGTAGCAATAATTCTTTTTGTGGAAAAAGGAATCCTGAGATCTTTGCCTCCCCCTCACCCCCCAAGCTGAAGACCGCTGAAGACAGTCTGTACTACTGTTTGGCACCTTTTTGGACCAGGACATGGAAGACTTTCCGGACTGGGTGGAAACAGGGATACCCTGTTGTCCATAAAATCTGCCTACATCCTAAATGACTCTGTCGTGCTCTATCCAAAGGAGATTAATGAGACAGATTTCCTCTCTGTCTGCTGCTCTGCATGTTTGTGTTCCATGCTGAAATCATGAAGAGCTTCAGGGCAGAATTAATAAAAATTGATTAAAACAAACTAGATCTCTATTTTTCTTCATTTGTGCCTGGAAAATATGTTCATATATTACATTAAATTTCATTAGCAAGAGGAACAATTACGGATGTATTAAATATGGTGATTAGTGTTATTTTTTCTTTGAATATCTTGTATTCTTAATCTAAGATGCAGATCAACTTTTTTTTTTTCTCCCTATGAATTCTAATAATAACTACACGTTTTCTTAGTATGCTTAGTACTGAAATCGTAAGGATAAATAAAGGACTGGTAAGAAGCCTTCCATTTTGAAGGCTCAAAAAAGTTAGCTTTGTTCATTAAATGGCATAAGCATTCAATTCATCAACTGAAGAGATGAATAATGAATAAAGTACACACGAAGATAAAAATCCAGAAGCTTGGGAAAGTGGACAGAAACAGAAGGAAAAACGGAGTTATATTTCTAAGTTCGCTGAGCACAGAACTGCAGAGTTCAAGCTGAAGTGAAGGCTTATCCTTTCCACAGCAGATTTGTGAGATCAGATTTAAATCTGCTTTACTGCTTTCCCCAAGGACTCCCAACACCCAGCAGCAGCCATAATGTACAGTTGGGATTCTTGGCACATCTACTGACCAAACGGATTCTTAAGAACTCCAGTCTTCTCAGGTCTCTGACTTCATGGACCCTAAGACAGATATGCTGTGGGAATAGGTATTTACAGGCATTCTTTTCCTAACAAGGTACTTTTTTCCCTGAACAAACTTTGGATTTTGTTTAGCCAAGATTATTTTCTCCAAGCTTCATGTTACTCTTAAATCCAAGATTATTTTTGTTTTCCACTTCTGGGCCCCAAAATATAATTTTATTTTTTTTTCCAAAAATGTACTCTCTGATAAAGGAACTAGCCAGAAGAAAATTGATTCTAAATAAATTACAATTTCTATTCCACATTAACAGTAGACACATCCAACTATTAAAAGCATTCAAAATCTAAAAAAATAATATCAAACCACAAACAAAACCCAATCCAATAAAATTCAGTCCAAACCCAAACCTATTTCAATATCCAATATTCAAAACCTATTTGCTACAACATCAGACATGTGCAGAAATAATAGCATTCTTTCCATTTAGTTTTCAAATGCCTTGGTGATGAAAACACACACCTGTCAGGATGATCTCCCCATTGTGATTGCCCATTTTGTGGAACTGTATGCACTAAAGATTCTAAAACGGTTTTTCAGGGTCAGGAGCGGTATCAGGGCAAAAAGCTACATTTACTCCATCTGAATAAACAACAAAAAATAGAAGTCCATTAAAACAGCAAGAAGATCCTCATTACATCAGTTTTAAGCAGACTTGACTAATCTAGATGTCATTTCTATAACTGGATATTCCCATTTTATTGCAGAAATAAATGGCAGATTAGACAGAAGCATGTTTAAATTTGCATTGCTACAGACAAAAAAAAAAAAAAAGGTTGGTCAAACTGCAGAAGTAATAACGATTAAGTAAGAAAAACTACCAAGGAATTAAGTTGCTAGGATACTGAGCACTAAATGTGAAATCAGATATAGCAATTAAAGTAAAACTATACTTTCAGGATGTAGGAACAAAACCATTTATTAGTTTGAGCTAAGTAATTAAATGGCATATTGAAAACAGAAGTAAATGAAAGCATGCCGTTCAAAATGCTACATAGTCAATTTGGTATCAAAAGCTTGAAAGGTCAATTGATACACCATTACAAAGGCAGGTATCAATTTGACAGTACAAATTAGAGCCCATATTTTCACTTATACCACCAACATGATTTTCTATTTTGGAAAGCTGTAGTTTAAAAATTTTCTCAATATTATTGAGAAGCTAGTGGTAACACAGAATAGTAAAAGCCAAGTGCTCAACCCACAAAACAAACCCCAAACAAAACCAAACAAACCAAGAAAACCACAACGAAACAAAACAAACAAACAAAAAAGAAAAAAAAGCCAAACAAAAAAAATGAAAAAAAAAAAAACCAAAAACCAAACCAACAACCAAAATCCGTTTGGCATCTACCTGCAAAATTACAGTAGGGCTGTTTCAGTAGAGCTGCCTAGATAAAAACAAAATAGTCCAACAGAAGAATTCTGTAACAGGAAGAAGTAAATTTGGTCCCTTCTTCAGTGTTTTAATTTTTTACTTTCTAAACTAAACTCATCTTAGATCTCTACATCAATACTCAGATCTCCCTCCATCTTATTAGACTATATAAGAGCACGTGAACTCTTTTTCTCTAACAGCACCAACCTCGTGTTCATTCAGCAATGAATTTGGATACATATGTACCTCATCCAACTATGAGGTACAGCGTGACTATGAGAACCCTCAGCAAATTACCAAAGTATCAATGTTTTCACTACTGTTTGCATAATGCTTTTTATTTCCAACATATTTCATAATCTTAATAAATCATTCTCAGAATACACCTTAAGGCGTTATTTCTGTCTTGTCTGGGGAAAAAAAAAAAAAAAAAAAAAGAATATTTTCAAAATGAAGAAGTCCTCAAAAGCAGCTTCTTTCTTTCACTTTAGATTTCCATTTTTATTTTTCTTCATTTGTATTTTTGCCTATATATTGGAAGTGAGAGATCTAACTATTTGGGAATTGGATCAAAGAAAATGGTTTGTATGCAAAACTTCAAGTGAGCCTTCGCAAAGTGTTCCTTTTAGTTAGCTTTTACCTGCCTAAATACTATAGCTATGTGACAACAAATTCCTCTAAAGAGTGGAACTAATTATATAACAGCAACAACAAATCAATTAAAGTAGGGAAATGTTGAAATACAGAATTTGCTTCAACTGGTGATGAAACAAGCATGTTTGCTTAAAGCAATGTTTTTTCTAGATCCTAGTTGCATCAAGCTTGCTTTTTTACGTTTTTTAAGTTATTTTATGATATGTATGCAATACTTTCATAAAACAGACACCATCAGAAGATCAAGCTCAATTCTATTTGGAAAAGAAATAGAGATGTAGTAATTTTCCTTTGCAAATCTCATTTAAGGAAAAAAGAAGGCTAATCTGAAAGTATAGGGAAGTTGTTACATTATTATTTCAAAAGTAAGCCAAGAAGCTACATCACTATGTAAACTTGGTAATGTATCTATTTTTAATGTTGCTATTCACATGCTTAAAATCTTCCTTTCATCCACCCCTCCCATGTTCTAAGTATAGACTGAGAACTGACAGATATTATTAGGACCTTAAAGCTCCAATTGTTATGCTACTGAATTTTTGGAATAAAAGCATTATATACAACTGTCCAAACTGTAACTTTGGCACAATAACCTCAAAGACATGCCTTGAGAATAGTGGAAGCATGCAACAGCCACAGTCCACGTGCTTCACCTGCCCCTCTCTTGCACCCTTGAGGGCCTGATGAAATTCAGCAGTCCTCGGTAGTCAGGGGCAAGTGTGGCACAGGCAGATCAGCTCCCTGGAGAGTTGTTATTAGCCAAAGCAGATAAGGCTGAGGATCCTGAAGATACCTGCAACATGCTACCTATTTTAATCCAGAAAAAAACCCAAACAAACTAAACAAAAGAAAACAAAAAAAAAAAAAACCAAACAAACAAAACAAAAACAAAACAAAAAACAACCAAAAAAGGTCCCAGGGAATTCCTCAAAAGCAAAGGGGGTTTTGTGTGTTTGAGAACCTTTTGGGAAATATAGTTTCAGATAAACATGAATGTCAAAGTAGGAACACAGTTCCTACTAGGATATCTGAAGGGGGTGTCTGCAGAAGGGTTAGACAACACAACAGCCAGATGTTTTAAGTGTTCACTGAAAACATCCTACTGTTCTAAGCAATTACTAAGGCAACTCACAAAATACTTCCTACGTGCACACACCTAGATGGGTAACAAAGAGAAACATACAGATAAGGGTGTGACAGAATACTTTTCAATTTAACACTGTCCTTGAAAATGTACCTTAACGGCATCTTTGCAGTAAAACTATTAACCTCATTCCGATGAGTGGAAAATCAAGACAAGAATAAAAAAAAAAAAAAAAAAAAAAAAAAATTACATTTTTTAAAGTTATCTGGATGCTCCAAATCAGTAGCTGCATTAAAAAAAAGCATCCTGAAATCAAACATTACTGTTTTACCACACCAATGAATTGACACCTATGACGAGTCTACAAGCACAGAGAACGACGTGGTCCACTTAGAGGTGCCAGAGCAGACTGAGCATTTAAACTAATTAGCTTCTCAGATCCTAAAAGCTACAGGCAAACTTGCAGATCCTCACCTCATTATAAGCAAACATATGCTGCATATAGTTAGAAAAAAAATACTCATTTTTCTACTTCTAAACAGAGAATACTGACAAAGAATATGCAAAATGCATGGGTAAACAAGTGATAAAAACAGCTCAGTCTTATCCTGCAATTTAAAGCACTACAACAGAGTGGTCATAATCACACCTTGAATACTGAATTCCAATTCTTTTAACTTGTAAGATAGTCCCCATGTATGAAATTTTATTAGTAGAGATCCATAACAGCTTTGTGTTTCTGTCACTTTTGACTGTACCTATTAATATGTAAACATAATATTCTCTTTGTGCAACCACATTTACCTTTACGAATATGGAGTATGTTCTTACATAAAACTACTCTGCTTTAGCAATTTTATTGTTGTCAAAAAACAAATGAGAGTTTTTGAAACAACTAAACACTCTTCATCAAATTCAACACCAACATTAAAATCAGACTATTTCATAAATAAAACTCTCACGGCCTTGCACTACAGCTCAATAATACACTGGCAAGTGGAGTTGACAACAGATGCAGCAGAGGGAGCATGGACACTTGCAGTGTCGAAACACCCATCGGCAACACTGAGCATAGGTAAGAACAAGCATACTGGTGTTTGCAGTTGCAGTGACCTACAGCTAAATTTCAGCAGGATAATCTGTGCAATTCATTTCACCAGTGAGCGATAGCAAGAACTTTTTAACTTTATAGAAGTTACAGACCTGCTGAATCCTGATGCCCTGAAACCGAAGAAAATCTTTTCATTTCTACACAGAATCTTTAGATAGTAATTATCAACAAATACACATGCAAATGGCTGATCTAGAGATTTTGACAGTACAATTTTCCAAGTTACTTTTCACTGTTTAAGGCCCAGTACTCTAAAACAAAAATATGTTACCCCTTTTTTTTTTTTTTTCTTAGTCACAAGTCGCTCAGATTCCCCGTTCCCCAATATATATTTTATCTACAATGCTGTACACGTCTAGTCCTTACACACAACACCCTCACTATCCAATAACAGGCTCTGCTTTGAACTGTCACTGAATCAGACTGGCAGCTCTTATAACCCAAGAGAATCTGCTAGCTTGTTTATGTCCAACAGATGGGCCATAAACTTTAAGGCAGCTGAAAGAAGATATAAAACTGGCAAAATAGTTCAGATAAGCCAGGAGGAAGCTGCATTCACAAACGGATCCAGTAACCTGTCCTCTGCAGAGAACGTATTTCCACTTTAAAAATAGAAATTATCCAACTCTCTTATTTTTACTTGCATGCACTCAAGTTATAAATTACTCCTTTCTCTGAACTTAAATTTTTTTCTAAAAGACAGGATACTATAAAAACCACAGTATTTTCTTATCCCCATCCCCACCCTCCCCACTTTCAGAGGATAAGAAGTTAGCCACTCCTACACAAGTTAGGCAGCTATGCAGCAAATGCACCTCTCGCATACAGTTGCTCTCTTACCAACCCCATCACACGCAGCCACTGTTCAGTTCTCTGAACTCCCTAAAGAACTGAAGGAAAATTACTATTTTCTCCATTTTCAGCCTGACTACATTCTCTCTCCATTTATTCCTCCTTCTCCCATAGTCACAAAATGAAAACTCATCTCTGGGCAGGTTGTGGAGAATAACCTTTTTAAAAATACCTTTGAAATATGCACATTTATCACTGTGGGCATAAGGTATGTAAGAACCAAGCTTAATGAACTTGTGGCCAAGGTGAGAAGAAATAATGGCATGGCTTCTTGATTGCACAGATACCTCTGATGTGAAAACAAGTAAATGAACAGCTTTTTTCTTATGCAATTGCAATCTAGAAACAGAAGGTTAGAAGTCTCTTTCCCCACTAAATACAGGAATAGCCTGGGCAGCCACACTAAACTTACGTATGTTACAGCTACCTACATGTACAGAGTTAACATGAGCTAACATGAATCTTACATATCATAGCCAGCATGGAGCCAATTAAAAAAAACAACCAAACAAACAAACAAAAAAAGGAAAAAAAAAAAAAAAAGACAACAAAAAAAACCCACAAGACCTTCCCTAATGCCTAACACTTAGAAATATTTAGTTAGAGGTTGATGAAATAAAACTGAACTGAAATATTGTTAGCGTAGATATGCGGAAAAGGGTATATAGGCTATTTATATGCAATTTTTTTCTGTGAATCCGGAGGCATACACTCAGTGCAAGAAGTTCAGAAGCTTTTTAAGGTCAAAAACACTCATTAAGATCAACTATTATCATCAACAGAAGGAAATATCATAAGCAATAGACTACATAAACTTAAATAAAAGGTAGCTTCATGAAGGCTGCTGCCTTATAACCATGTCAGAATAGTAGCCCAGTAACAGAAAAGTCAACATGCCAGCATGCCAAATGGAGCATCTTCCTTTTCAGAAAGTCATAATGAAATTGGAGTGAAGATCAGGTTTTTTATTTTACTGACTACATTTGTTAAGAGTATCCTGGATTACAATATCTGAAAGTGAGCTGAGAATTGATGATGTTTGTTACTGGAATATGTCCTTTATGCTATTATCTTGAAAGCTTGCTGTAACAGGAGTCTTTTGAATGCTTATGGGTGGATAAATACTGAATAAACATGGAGACCCCACAAGATTCAAGGAGATAGGAGTGGGAAAGTCAGAGCTTGTTTCCCCTCTTTTTTACTGCAGTGAACAATTGGGGGAAAATGCAAGAAAAGTGCATTCTGATTCTATATTCAAAACAAAACACACAAACAAAAATCTGAACTATACCATGATTAACCAAGAACAAAATGTTACAATTCTTATTTTATGGCTTTAGCAAAAGACAGGAGTAAAATACTCATCAATAGCTGGGTGGACTCTATGACTGACTTTAATCTAGGAGTAAGGCTATGACTTCACTTAATTCTTCCTGATCTTTGCTGGATCACTGTTACAAAATCAGGGTTAACACAGTTTAGAACAACATAAGGTCTCAGAATCTTATATAATTATCTATATATACAATTATTTTACTATGTTATACACATGTATCTATAAAACAAAAAATAAAACAATATTTAAGTCTAAGTACTAATATCTATATTTGAAACACGTTTGGTTCTTTTTTTACTCATACATATTTAGCATGTTGCCTTGATAGGCTATGGTATTTCTAATGGTTACTAAACTTAACCATCATACTGTCAAAACAGAGTGTTAATATAATAAAAATAAATCTAAATGCAACTAAGCTTCTAGTTCGCTTTTCATTATTATTTTATGTGTGGTACAGTCAAAGCAACACAATTTGAAATAATGAAGAAGTACATACAGACATAGGAAGCTGTTTTAGCATTTGTAGTTATGAAAAATTTTAAAAGTTAACCCATATGTAAAACAAAATCTATGACATTATGAAACCTGCATGTTGGCAGCTGTAAAATTGCAGCGCAAGAGATAACTTAAGATGTCTTAAAATCGGGGTAAAATTTTAAAATCCCAGAACACTATCCAAGGGGCAAGACGAACACAGGTCAACAGGACTCCAAATCTTTCCTGAACTCTAAGCTCATGGATTAAAGTTTCAGCAATGCAAGGGTCATCTGGTTATGTTGCTAAACCACCTCAAGGGATAAACAACACATTTGATTTGTATATGTTCTTGCTTGAACCATTCTAATGCTGATGATTATAACAATATAAATATATAAACCAAACAGGGTAACTAGTTCCAAGCACATAGTTTGATTGGCTTCTTCCGTGTTCTGTAAATAGGCCCACGTCCCTTGCTTTCTCCTCCTTTTTGCCCTTATTCCACCAACCCTTGTCTCCTCACCATACACTTCTGCAGCCTCTCTTCCCTCTTCCTCTGATCCAGTCTTGCTGCCACATCCTCTTCCTCAGAGCTTCTGCACTCCTCTCCAGCAGGCACCATAGTGTCTCCTCGGTAGGAACCTCCCTACTGCTCCTCTGCTAACCTGCTTGACTCCTCGAAAAAGCTCGTGCCACCTTTTCCCTACCTCCCCCCCTTTCTGTATGGGCGAGTGCAGAACCAAAGGTACTCAGTGATGGAACTATCCACTGCCCCCAGAGCCACTCCACATTTCTTGGAGCTGCCAGGCACACAAAATATGCCACAATGAAAACCTTCATTGAGGCTCACGGCCAAATGCAAAAGTTGAGCAATACTGCATGCTTTACCCATCACCTTTTAAAATCCGACTTGAAGACACAGCAGCTGAAGACGGTGACTAACACTGCCATCCAACCAATCTGTAATTTTCAGAGTATTTAGAGCATATCTAACAGCTTAAAGTTGCAGAACAAATGAATCCTGGCAAAGTCAGAAACAAAGAAAAATTTGGTCCTTTTCCCAAGCAAAAATGCTTAGAAACAATGTAGGAGGATAGTGATCTTTCTGGTGCCTGACACTGTTAAAATAAACAATGATTCAGTCTTTTAATTTGTCAGTTTCAGTATAATAATTTAAATAAGTTAAATAACATTTTGAATGTGCACCTGGATTTAGTAAGATTTTAACAGATGTCCTTTGTGGTAAACACTGCAACTAGCCACAGTTTTAGGGTTTTTAAAATTTAACTTTCTAGCCTGCTCCAACATTAACATGAATCTTCCAAAACCATCTGGTGGAAATAGATCCATTATCTAATACTAGAAATTTTTTTCCTTCAGTAACTATGATGGAAAGAAATCTTCTCTAACCATTGTCTTGGTGCTTACTGAAAAAAGATTACTTTAAATTGACCTGTAGATAAACATGAATCTGTCTGAATACCATATAATGAGTAGATTTCATAAGGCAGTCATTCTGGTGTTTAACTTGCATTAAGCACGCTGGAGTTGCTGGAGTTTCTGATAAAATTCTTCAAAAGATATGCTCCAATATGCTCTGCAAAGGGAGCATTTTAGAAGTTTGACTAAGCAAAGGAGAAACTGAAGGTTGTTCCTGAACACCCATTAGATTAAATGTTTAGTGATGTGCTTATAAAATATTCTAGGAGAGTTTACATATATATACGGACACAGAGTATTAACGCATTAATACCCATACACTTATACAATATACCTACAGGCTATAGAAAAAATGTGAGTAAAGTCCACTATCTGCTTTCTAAAAGTTACTCTTAATGGACATTAAAGTTTACAGTTGTACACATTTCTCTCCTAAAAAGTTTAAGTCAAAAAAACACTTCAGCCTCAGTCACATTACATGAAACTGCCACAAGTAAGAAGATGAGAAGACGTATTTTCCTTCTTACTAAAAACAAAATAAATATAGACTTCAGGCATAATTAAATACACCAGACATTCCTAATTTTTTTTTTAATTATACATACACACATTAATGCCATTTCTGTCATGAGAAGTTTTTATGAATTTAGGGTTTACATTCGTTCATCTAAACAACTACAGATGGTCAAGAATCCATTTCAAAACCATACACTAGTAATCAATGAAGTCCTGTTAAATTAACATAATACCAATACACCGCAAAACATTTTAGTTAAGTAAAAATATTAGCATTTTATTAAGCGGTAATTTCTTTATACTACTGTCAATTAACTTTACATGCTGCACCAATATCATAAAAAATGCCTGCAAGTCTGCAAAACCCGTATTTTAATATGTCAGTCAAAGGCAGATGTACATGTTTATAAGCAGCTGAATAGTAAAAGTAAAATGTTATCTGTTTTCTGAGTTAAATAATTTCTAGAGTTTTCCACTTTCCAGATATAGATTCAAGAACATACAGTACCAGTATTGGGAATAAAGAAATCTGATCAAGGTGGGACTTGTGAGTTTTTGCGACACTATATTATCTTACATGTGGTTTTGTTCAGTAGCTAAATCAGAGTACAGAATATGATCTTGGACTGAACAACTGGAAAGCATTTCAGATTAAACTAGAGGATAAACAAAACCAAGCCTGAAATAAAGCATTTTCATTTCAGAAGGACAAAATGAAGAATTAAAGTATCTGTACCAAGCCCATTGAAATGGGGGAGATACTTAGATTCCGCACTTTCAAATAAATTTGTTTGGAAAGCATCTTAATCACAATGAAGAAACCCAAAAGCCTATTGGAGAAGCTTGCAACTTTACTGAATAGCTAGCTACATAAAGAGATTACTCTGATCCCTTTCCACCTAGTCCTGTTAAAAACAAGGATAAAAAATATAATAATAGAAACAAAACAAGGCAAGAGTAAATTCATGTTTCCAAGGAGGATAAGAAGAACTATCAACAAGTAAAGTATTGCAAAGAATATATGAAGAAGATCAAAGAAGGGAAAGCACTTCCATCTGTATAATTTTCTTTATGCAATGAAAACGGAATTTTGATGTAAAAGTAAACCAAATTTTAAATTCTGCATCAGAAGCTATGATGTTTGCCATAGTGG
>VXBJ01004002.1:472600-505180 GCA_013400055.1 Nycticryphes semicollaris | reverse complement strand
TTTCTGCCAGGAGCCCCGCCCCTCTCACCGCCCCCGGGGCCACACCCCGGCCCTCCCTGTGCACGCCCCCGTCATGGCCACACCTCCGCCAGGATGGCACGCCTCTCGGCCCCTGTACCGCCTCCTCAGGTGGGTGTGTGACTGGCGTGGCTGGCTCACCAATAGAAAGCACTCAGGNGGAGGAGGACCAGGGTCGCGGGGGTGGATTGGGGAGGGAAGAGGAGGGAGGGAGCGGCGCTCTCCGGTGGCTCTTGCGCTGCTGGGCAGGTTCAGGTTCCCTCTCGCGGAGCGGTGCTGGGTGCCCCCCCGACTCCTCTTGCCCCTGGCGGCGTTTTCGCCCGTCTGCCCGTCCGCCTGCTCNCAAACAAACGGGCTTTTCGCAAAGCCGCGAGCCAGGTCCCACTTCCTGCACCGCTGAATGGCAGCTGGCTCGGGCCAATCGCGGCGAGACGGGGTTCCGCGGCGGCTCTCCAGCCAATGGGCGGGGAGCGGGGCTGGACATCTAGGCGCTGTCCAGACCCGGTCCTGAAGTGGCGGCTGCTGGCGGCGGCGGGCGCTGAAGGAGATGCGCCGCCGCTCCGGAGCAGAGTGCGCCAGGCGGCGAGGCCGGGGCAGAGCGCTCCCAACTGCCGCACCGGCAGCGCGGAGCAGCGGGCAGCCCGGCCGCTGGGAGGCCGCTGGCGCCGCGCCCGGGAGATGAACGGCAGGTGTCCCCTCGGCCGCGCGCCCCGGCCCTCAGCGGCCCGCGCGTGAGCGTTAATGGCCGGCAGCACTGGGCGGGCGGAGGCGGGAGAAGAGCCCCGGGGGTGGCGGGGCTCTGGACGGCCTCGCGGCGGAGAGCAGCCAACGGCGGCCGGATAGGCAGCGAGGCGGAAGGGAGGAAGGGGAGCGCGGGCGGGCGGTGGAGGCGTTAGCCGCCACCTGGCGCCCTTGTCTTGCGCGGCTGGGGAAGGAGGGGAGGTCGGAGCCCACAGGCAGGCGGGGCTGGGCAACGGGGCCAGGCGCACCGACGGCGAGTCGGTGGGATTGAGACGTGCCCGCCGGCTGCCGCCGTGGCGCGAGTGACTCTAGGGGGAGAGAGAATGGGTGGTGGGGCCGCACTGCCGGGGCCGGCGCCCCCGCCGTCTCTCTGACTGCAGGCTGGCGGCGGCTGGCCGTCCCTTATTGCCGTCAGGGAGAAACGGAGGGAAGTACTTTTGAGCCGGGTCCAGGACCGGAGGCTGCGGAAAAGAGCCAGCCGGTTTGCTTTCTGTCCTTGCAAAGGAGGCGTAAAGCACCTTTTCTTCCCCCCGCTTTTCCTCCCGTCTCCCTGAAAGCAGCAGATGAAAGAAAGACCGGCTGAGTCGCCTGTATCGTCAGAATTAAACACGTATATTCCTTCACCACAGTAGCAGTAAGACCGGCTCCTCTTGTGAGGTACCCAAATAAGGAACTTCCTGGACTTTTTGCAGTGTTGCCTGGACTGTGAATAGCTTGGAGAAAGTTTTTTTTATTTGAAGGTTTTCTTTGTGAGGGCTTGTAGCATTCAGCTAGTAGCTAAATTTCTCATGGTCTAAAAGATAAGAGACTGAGTGCAAGAAGCCCACGCTGACAGACTATTTCTTCATGTTTGCGCATTTTGTGTTTAGCACTGTATCATTCACCCTTTGCCAAAATCTCTTAGAGAAATTAGATTACCTCATATTTAAGGTGCTGGACCTGTCTGTAAACGTCTATGGAGGGAATGGTGTTGCCTTACTTTGGAAAGAGCAGGATCCTCCTGCATTCAAACAGGAGTAAAATGATCAGGTGTTTCTCCACTTCTGATTCCATTCTTGTTTTGTTGAGATTTGCTCTCCAACATGAGGTAGTATGTTTTCCACTGTACCTCTCTGAATTTCCACCTTGATGTCCCATTCTTTAACACCTAGAGGCTTTACTGAGATAAGCGAGTGATGAAATAGTCTTAAATACCTATAGGAGAGGTAAAGCTTTAGAAGCTCATTTCTGTGAAGAGTGTATGGTCTCAGATCATGAAGGCAGGGCTACCAGTTGCTAACTTCACCTTGAAGAACTTGCACCAGAGTGGGATCTGGGAAGTTATGTATTCTGTACTCATATCTTTCACTTTGTTAGCAAGTGATGATTATGGCTAGCAACAGCTGAGACTGCATCAGGATTACATTGAGTTTCCACCATCTCCAAAAGGTGTCCAAGCAGAGTACAGAATCAAGTTGCAGAGTTACATTATAAAGTTCTATCATTTGTAAAATTTTGTATCAAGTAAATATAATGTACATCTCCATGCTTTTAGTAGGTTACTTGAACAGTATCAAAGATGTGAAATGTCCCCTAGGACAGGGAAGCATTTGAAGTCTGTCTCTGGTGGATAAGCAAGTGCTCTACGTGGTTTTTATGGCTACTGAAAAAATGCACAATTGTCAAAGGTTTTACCACTGTTCTTATGGTTCAGTGCATGTAAAGCAATAATGAATGAGGAATGATTCTCAAAATATTTTAGAAGTCTTGTACAAAGGAACAAGTAATTTTTAAGGCAGCACTAAAAATGTAAAAAAAACCTCAAAACCTGCATTTTTTTGGTCACGGGAGGAAATAAAAAAAGCAATTCTGACAAAATAAGTAATTTAAACCCTTCACTAAAACAGGACTGTAATCCAAACTGAAGTACTTTTGCATTAATTACAATTACTGACAGCTCTGTGCTTTTGAAAAAAACATACTTTTGATTGTAGTCTTGTGCCAGGAAGGAAAGATACAGGTGTCTTCCCAGTTTAGCAATTAGGAACTGTGAGAAGAGGTCCCAGAGCAGGTGTAGGAAGGAAGCATTTGTCTGTACATCATGGGAGTTCCGCATCTTTGCTGCATTAGTACATTTGGAAAATCTGATCTGCATGTTTAGAAACACCAGCTGACGTTCTCCTCACAGAACCCAGTAACATTCATGTCAGAAGCATGACTAGAAATGCCAATTCTCACCATTCTCTTCTGACTCAAGTGCTTCTGAAATGAGCAACTAACAGGTTGATGGAAAGATGGTTCACCTGGGGATTAGCATTATTCCTCTTCATCACACAGCAGGAATCTTTGCTAAACAGAAAATTTACCCCAGGATTCAAACCCCACCAATAAATCACTGCAGTGGAGAGTATTATCAAGCGTCTTTATGCCGCATATGCTGAAGCAAGTTTCCAACCCCTTTTTCAAAGAGAAAATAAAATCCTAACCAAAAGCCCAACTGTATATCTGGTTTATTTGGTTTGTTTGTTCAACTGTGTATCTGAAAAAATTTATGAATAAAATCATTAGAAATGCCAGATATGATGTAATACTTCTTTTCTTCTGATTTATGCAGCTATGTTAATTTGGCATTTTATGTAAATGCGTTATCACATCTTACAACATTCAGTGGCAGCTCACATCTAAACCTAACATAAATGAGACAGAACTTTGTAATTGGTCTGTGGAGCTAGACCTCACATACGG
Source organism: Nycticryphes semicollaris (assembly GCA_013400055.1). Lineage (NCBI taxonomy): Eukaryota > Metazoa > Chordata > Aves > Charadriiformes > Rostratulidae > Nycticryphes > Nycticryphes semicollaris. The sequence goes on along the minus strand of VXBJ01004002.1, from coordinate 501,697 downwards.
AATGGCCACAAACCTCATTACTTCCAGACCAAAAGGGCAACAGGGACTCTTCAGGAGATACACTTCAGAACAGAGTAAAAAGTAATATCCTAAAATATCAACAGGACTTCAATGCTGAAAACCAAATGCAGAAGGTAAACATTTTATCAGAACCAGAAAAAAAATTATTTTGCATTATCCTGATACCCATTAAGGTGATACTTACAAATGCCCCTAATGTTAAACAAAGCAAAAGAATTTAAGCAGGGTTCGGAAAGAGAAAGATTTTCCTCTTGCTGAATTGGTAAAGAGCAAGCTGTCCAGCCTCACCTACACTTTCAACATAGATCTTACACTGTGCTCTCCTCCCTCAAAATTTTTTTCTTGGTTGCGTTCTCTCAAAGGTAACAGGCAAACCCTTGCTATAGCAGAGCAGCCAGCTTTCTTAGTTGTCTCCTCTCAATTATTTCATGTTCTTCTTTTTCTACATGGCATATTGGTTGGTGAATAGTTGATGAAACCGCATGCGGCACCAATGGACAGCTGAGGTCACCAAGTGCTTCATGTCCTGGTGCACTACATGCTCTGTTAATTTGCTTGCACATTTTTTTTTTCCTCCTCAAACAAGACTTTGAGCTTCTCTCTGAAACACTAAACTCCACCTCCTCTAAAAGAAGCCATCTGTGTTGTATTGGGTCAATCTACCTATAGAGTTTGCCTTGAAAGGAAAACAAAACCTGAAGGGATAATCAAGATTTTAATGGTGCTCCTTGGTTAGTGATTAGGAAGAGGAAATGATACCCAAGAAAGACTTACTTAGTTGACAAAACATTGTGGTTCTGTTGAATTCAAGCAAGCATATTAGTAGAGGATGTAGAGAGAATTAAAGGAGAGAAAAACTTCCAGTAATGCAAGCTGTGAAACATAGCTCTAGAAACACTTGCTCTGTGTTATGTTCTATAGTATATATTTTTAAGTAAATTTTGTATAATCTAGAAGGTAGTGAAGAAGTAGTCAAAATATCATTGCAGAGTTACAACAATAACAACAAAAAAGCCCCACAAGAAAGAAGGTATGGAGAAGGCAAGCTGGCAGTGACAGAAGTTAGAGACAGATTCTATTCCGACTCGCAATACTGCTAAACATTCACAATCACATTTAAAATAGTAATTTGGAAAGTGAAATTTACATGGCTCCATACAAAAATGTTGTGAAAAAAAAGCCCATGCAGCTGTCACCTAGCCTTGAAGAAATATCTGGTTGGATAACAATCATCTCTTGCAGTAGCAAGTCCTTAATTCTCATATTTGCCCCCTCTACATAAAAGTGGCAGCATAGGGCTTTCTTGGAGTGGAGGATCCCTCTCCAGCAGGCAACATGTATCATCAAGGAAAGTGCATTTCTCTGCACAGTGCACCCACATGGGCCTATGTGGAAACCAGAGGATCAAATGTACCTTGACCGAAGTCTGTGTATTTGTGTTTCATGTTACCCCTTGGCCGTATTTCAGCAGCTGGAACAGAAAAATTTGGGATTTTTTGGGAAATTTTATGCGGTGAGGGTGAGGTGTTGTTGGTTTAAATGATGTGGGTTTGGTTGAAGCTGATTCTGAAAAAAAAAAAAAATTGGATGACATTTACTTACCAGATGCCAGCAAAAATACATTGGTTTGAACAAATACTGTAACTACTAATTTAGTTAAATCTATCCAACTGTGAAAATATACTGGTGTGAATAAAAATATATAGACATGAAACGCATTGCATTTTTTTTTTGTTTGAAAAAAAATTGGCTTCAGTAAAGAGCAATTGAAGTTTGAAAATATGCTCCTGAGAAGAAATGTGTTCATTTCCATAAAACATATTGGTGTGTAAATACACAGTATATATCAGTTCCAGAGCAATATTATGAATTCAGTGGAATTTTGTTCCGTGTTAGTTAGTGAGATGAACCAAGTAAGAGGAATTGCATGCTGCTATTACTACATATAAAATATGTGTAGGATGAAGTCCCATTTATAAAGCAATTATAAATGTGAGATATTCCACTGGCTTTTGGAGGAGAAGGAAGTCTATAAAACAACACTGTCAATGCAAGGCCAATGCAAAGTGAACCAAGGTCAAACCAAACTGGTATCATTCTTGTTGAAAAGTATGCAATGTACACTTTGAGTTGGTGAAAACAATCACAGAGTATAATTACCAATGGTGAGTAGAAGCAGAATATCTTATTCATAACCTGACCTCTTATCGATATAATTTGTGGAATGAAGATACAGTAAAAATGATGCTGATAATATGATTCTCCATACATGCTAGTTAGGTTCTCCTCCTCCTGTATGTTTGTAATTAGCAACTGTGTATGCTTTCCTATGTTTTCTAACCATCAACTAAGAAGCAGCTACTTTAAGAAATGTTAAAGTAGCTTAACCCCAAACCACAAATTTAAAGAGCTGTATAACTTTAATACCTCTTATACCTTATTTATGATTTAAGTGCATAAAATGTACATTATGCTTTGCCCTAACAACATACTTCTGCATGGAATTATTTAGAGACTAATTGTGTTTCAAATATGCTTGGACGAATATGCTTACATATAGTTTGGAGTACAACCTAGCTAACATCTTTGAAATATATATTTATGCAATTATCTATTGTTTTGTTATTGTTGATGTTTTGTAATAGTTAATTGGTTTGTGTTTTATTACTTATGGACAGGTTATGTGATGTGTTGAATAAAATCTCTCTTGCACCCAGCTGAGGTGACAAAGAAATATTCAAAAACTCAGTAAGAAGAAAGCTGTTAATTCTGTAGAACATAATGTCATCCATTTTACTTTCTTAAGAGCATCTTTGATTGCTGACACCAGTACATTTACAATTATTTTCTCACATGTTCTGGTAATTTAAAAGGAGGCTCTAAAAATTTCAATTCAGCATTTGGGGTTTTTTTCAGACTAATTTGTTCACATTATTTCATCCTTAATCTAAAAAAAATTTTAATACATGCAAAAGGATTTTACCTGATCCAGAGTAAGACTCAAAGAACTGAATAAAGAGATTGTTTTGCCCATACTAAAGATGCCTAATATATTTGTTCTAGCGTATCCATGCTTTAAAAAAAAAAAAAAACCAACAACAAAAAAAAAGGTTTTAAGACTTGATAGGGGCTTTTTGTCAAGAGTATTTCTTTTGCTGTCTCTATGAAAATCAGCCCAAGGCATAAGCCTCAGGGAAATAAAAAAAATGCATATGAGTGACTGAACAGATCATAGCCTTTAAAATTTCTTCACATTCTGTCTCTACTCAACATTTTCCTAGGAGTTAGATGGTCTAGCAGTGAAATACAGTCATCCAGCCAGACTGGATTACTGTTGCTCTTTCTAGCAATGAGATTACAATTTTGTCAGATGGCATAAAGTTAGACACCACAATTAAGTAAGAAAAAGAAACCAGAGAATACGAAAAATTGTGTACTCCAGTTTTAGCCCTAATATTCAGTCAGGATGCTGAGGGCATTAATAAGCGTTAATGGTTCTGACCAGCCTCGGCTGGGGTCTCCATCCACACTCATGGGCCCAGAAACTCTTTTTAAGCTGACCTGTGTCAGAAGAAGAAGTGTTCAGGTCTCTAGCTCAGTCCTACTCCTACCTAGTCATGGAATACTTTCATCCAGATTTCAGCCAATGGCTTGATCTTAGACTGCATCATTTTATGGACTTGCCTATTGATCACCAGATCTGATCCTAACCTTGACTTCCAGATGGACTTTGAGGTGTGATCTCTGAGCTGCTTCGTTATCATGATGTCACCTTATGATCTGGACTCTTGGTTAGACTTTACTATAACCTCTGGGTTTGTCCTTACTACAGTATCACACGACTGGGTTGTGGCTGGTGAGGCCTCTGTCCTGATGGGCTGGGCATCCCTGTGTTCCTGGTTCACTTTGTCTTAGGAAACAGTTACTCTCTTGTTGTTCTCTAACAGATGTGGTCCAAGAGAACACACTACACAAGAAGTGGGAAATAGATCCAGGTCCTTGGTTTCAGAGATTTGTGTTATCTTTTAATCTGCTGACACTAGGCAGAATCAAAAGGATGTCACCTGCCCCAAAATAAAAAAAAATAGAGGAAAAATAAGACAAAAAGAAGAAATATCTGTACCCAAATAGCTTTATAGGCCCTGAAACTCAATGTATCTCACTTTCATCATGCATCTACTTTTAGTAAGTATCTGAGATTCATGACGTAGTATATATGAGGTTACCATCTCCTCTAGGGACTAGTAATTTACTATACTACTCCCTAACTGAGTGAGATCATATTAGAAGGTGTAAGGTGGATTTAAAACTCTAAGCCTTCTGGCAATCTGTATGGAGATCAATGCGATAACATTTGTTTCCCTCATTCACTTTCATAAGGGAAATACACGCATGCACTGTATATAAGGATATCATACTTATGAGTTGTTCATAATGAAAGAAATGAACTTGTTTGTTGGACAATCTTTATATTGCTTTTGTATTTTTATATAGTGAACTATAACTACATGATAGCCCTTCCTTCTGTCGTCTTCTGCACCTTGTCCATCTGTCATCCTGTTCCACCCCTTCTCCTCTTAACACAGAGCCTTGATCTCATTCAGCTAAAGGAGGAGCTCTAGGGATGATTCATGGTTTTGGGGAGATGGAAGACATAGATACATAGAATCTTTAATTCATTTGCAGAAAAAAAAAATAATTGGAAAATGTGTAATCAATATGGCAGGCAGGACTTAAAGAAGAGAAAAAGGCAGTCTTAGAGTAATTGAATGATGCCTTTGAGAATTGGATTATGTTTCACTATGCTACAGAGTTCCTCTGTGATGTTAGCTAAGTCACAAATGTTTTTACTGTGGTAATAAATTGATATTAATGCTTATTTTCTCAGTTTCCAGCTTCATACCAGAGTCACATCTGCAGAAATGTGAAGTACTGCAGACATCCTAAAGCCAGTGCGAACTGAACTAAGAACATGCAGGCTGTGTAATGAAAAATGGCTACTCGGAATTAGTGATTACCTTTGACATTAATCTTAATTAAATACTTCATTATAATGTGTCTGCAGAAAGAGGACATATTAAGGTTGCATAGGCAATTCTGAATCCTGGCATTTCTTAAGTCTGATTTTTCAATTTTAGTGATATTAATATGGCTTTGTATATCTATTGGGTCATTTATTAGAATTCAGTTATTTGCTTTTCTATCTTTTTGTATCAGCTTTGATTTAGTTATTCTTTTGACCTATTTGCCTAACATTTTAAAATGTGCTAGAAGTGTAATCATCACAAAAGAAGTCAGTGAAAGCTCCAGATTTTTTTTTCCCCTGAAGAATGTAAAACTCTTGTGTTAAGCCAATAAATTGCCAATGAACATAGACATTATGATTACTAAGATAATAATGACTTACGTTGCTACTTGTTACTGGCCCAGAAAAATGGAACTGATTCACCTATTCCTATTTGGAAGAATAACATTGGAAGTATATTTGGATAGAAACAAAACTGGAGGAATTATGCACAATACAGCAACTTTTTAGTCTGTGTTGAACTGTACTGCTTGTTTCAGAGTAGGTGAGAGATGTTTGTTAATGTAATTGCTACATTGTTTTGCAAGTAAAACTGCTAATGATTTTTGAGAAGAACACGGTTATTAGTGACCATATTGAAACATGTATGAATCACAGAAATATATGAAATCCAAGTATTTGTAAGTTTTCTAAATTTATTTTTACAAAGTCTACCATAGATGAAATTTTGGTTCTAGACCTGAAGTGTAGCAAGCCCTGTTAATACGTTGTTTAATGATCAAGCAAAGAAGTGAGAAGTGAACGTGGTATATTTTTCAAAGCTCATCTTCACAAAACGATGCAGAGTTTCATTATATCACTTGCCGTTGTGATATAGGACAATCAAGTCAAGCAGTTTGCTGCTAGGTGGAAAATAGAATTAAGAATAGAAGAAAATATATGTTACAGTATCTGCAGCCATTAGGAAGTGCATTATTTGTTTTTGCATAGAAAAATGATAGTGCAGGATTAATTAGCATCCACAATTCAAGTTTCTAGTGCAGTGAGATACAAGAGTTATAAGGGAAAATATTTGTGACAGAAGAGTACAAGAAACTATGAAAAGATTTTCAAGGTACTTGTTAAAGCAAATCTAAGTTCTCTGATAATCACAAAAGTGGTTCTGGCAATTGCATTTGGTTGCCGTTAATATTTCAGTTGTTAGACAATGGTACTAGCAGCATTTCAAAATAGGGGGTTTTGCTTCTCGTGGGTCAGATATTTCCTGAGTGTTTTATTAATATCAGGACTGTGTTGTAACCTATTGTCAGTAATTTTTTAAGTGACAGATAAGAGTAAAATGAGTTAGACTGAAAATCAGCCCTTGCTAGAGGCTGTGTATGTAAGGACTCATACAAAAGTAATTCTTAAAAATTTTTTTCTGGGTTTTAGTTGTCTGAAATGCTTCACTTAGAGCAGAGATTCTTCTTCTTTTCCTGAATTAATTGGATTATGCTATTTCTGATTTTTTAAGATCAGAATGCCTTTTTAGTACCAAACTGAAAAATCGCTACATACAACTATTTTGCATGTGTACCCCTAGTTTTTCCTGTGCAAGTATGAACACTGAAGTTAACAAATGATAGCAGCAGGCTATACACTGGAGGCTGTTTTTTGCCTACATCAGAACTCAATTTGATTTGCTTCTATTTTGCTTCTATTTGCTTACAGCTTTTGCATTTTATGGAGGGAAAAACAGGTTAATAAAATAATTACAATATTTCACTTTAATAGTATATAATAACTATTTATTATATAAAAGGTGGGCTGACAAGAAAAAAACCCATTATTTATATTCTTTTCATGAATTCAGCTACATGAGGAATATAGAAGGTAAGAATTGAGACTTTTCCAATAGTCATACCCCAAAGTATGTCTTGATGTATGAAAATGTTTCAGCATACCAAAACTAATTATCACTATAGGATTCTGAAATACCTGCCTAACTTTCTTAAGAAAAAAAAAATCTTGACTTTAATTCGGATATTTAAAGATTAAACTTATGGAGTATGGATTCTTTTTGTTCTTCATACCTGTTTCACACGCGACATTTCCAAAAGTGTTGACAGTGTAAACAGGCACCAAATTTACTAAATGATGCAACAGAATCAACAGATTGCAACAGAAACAGTTCATTCCCATTGGGCCTCCTGTACAGAAGCATACTCCGAGATTGTTAACAGTGTGTGTATACATGAGACAATTTGAAGTTTGTGGTAGTTGGAGTATGTGTTGTTATTGTCTCTTCATTTATATAAAAGATTATGTACTTTTCTTATGCCTGTTCAGTTTTAGTTGAGTGTACTCCAGTACTGCTGAAGAAATTTTACAGCTTCTTGATTGTTCATGTGCTTGGTTGCAGTCCGTGCACCTTAAAGTAGATTTCTAATATTGTGGAATCAACCTCAACAGTGGTCTTCCCTTAGGAATGATCATAATCTGTAATTGTTATGAGACTTTTGTGCCTGCATTTGCAGAAAGGAAGTGGATGGGATATTACCTGTGGAAAGTATGGGTACAAATACAGAATTCAGGGGGATTTCATTGCCAAAAATTCTTATGCAACTAGTTTGGAAGCTAAGGTGATCATGCAGCTGATTGTGGCTGGGCGTTTCAGGCTAACATTCCATGTACAATAGTTATAGTACTTCACAATTTGGCAATGGACTTTTCCTCCATACCCAGCAAGAAGTCAACGAGCATAGCCATTGTCTTTAATTTCCTTTATAGCAGAACAACATAATGGAGTGAGTAATAAATAAACATAATACAATAAATCAATACCAAAATCTCAGTTGTTTCAAGATGACCCTGAAGCCACTGCAAGTGAAGGCTCTGGAACAATATGAAGCAACTGTTAACCAACTATATTTTTGTGTAGCTTCCCAGTCCATTTTTCTTTCCAAGCTTATGCATGTTCATGAATTTTCTGGCCTTCACTGTTTTATATTTACAAAAGTAGAACTTCTGATCTCAAGTTTTATATAGTTTAATATAAGTACTTTATTCATAGTTTTTGATCTCAGCTGTTTTACATGGTTTAGTATAAGTACACCATTCATTAATCTTTTACACTGACAGCAGTACCAAAATGAGAAAGGCAGAGTTTCCAGGGTTTTTAACTTGAACCTTGTGAGAGCTATGCTCTCTGGTATGTTTTGTCCTGATTTTCTTCAGGGATTTTAGGGAAACATTTTCTAGATGTAGTTTTGCAGTTCATACTGTTTCTAAGGAATTGCTTTACCATCTCTAAACCATGACTGTTGGACTTCACTGTTCCTTTGAGAGGCTGGGCAGCCTGTTTTGACAAAAAGGATGTCAGATTTTCATGATAATTTTGACAGTATCCTGATAAGGGAGGGACCCAGTCAATACATTGCAAGTTCCAGTGAGTATCTTTGACTAATACTGTGCAACAACTGATTTACATTTAGCTAACACATTTACCTGTGCTACATAAAACCAACACATAAGGTCAGCTTTGTTGAAATTCTGGATGTTGTCATTAGACATTCACTATTGGCTATGGTCATGACTAAGTGTGAGAATTTACAATTTTTTTTGTCATATGGCACAATAATCTTTGTCTTTGAATTGTACCAATATATATGATCATACTCCCAGTGGTCCGTGCTAGTCCATACTAGTTTGTGGGTGATGAAAAAAATTAAAAAATAAAAGACTTTCTTATTGCCTGACTGTCTTGAAATTCAAATGTATTAAAGTTTTGTGTCTTTTACAGTTTTTGGCATGTTATACAAGAGTGAGATAACCCTTCTGCAGGTTTTGTAGAAACTGAATATATTGGCTTGTTTGGGTGACCCTCAGAACACCATTGATGTTGTTTCTCCAGTATTTTAGTCAATCTAACATTTGACTACCAAGTTGATTTTATTAACTGTATATTCATAGTTTGCAGAGAAGATGAGGAGGATGTGGCCATGTTTCTTTCCGTTAAGATGTCTGTCACTGAAAGTACTTCTGTACTGTAAGGGAAACAGCTAGATAAATGAACTAGCTACATTAATATTAAAGAAGAGTGCACGATGGTTTTGAGATTCAGAACATATAATTTAGTTTAAAAATCTACGTGGATTTGCAATGTAAAATCCATTTTCATAGAATGACACTGGGCTGTATTTTAACAAAGCATACAGATAGTGAGGTATATAAACTTAGCCAAGTTCATGAATTTGAGAGCCTTTCTACCAAAACCATTGAGGCCATTCCCTGCTTAAAACTACGCAGATGCTTAGCTACTTTTCCTGTCTCTGACTGTATGGAAACCTTAAGGTGTGGTTACCTACAAGGATTTCTTGGAATGAATTGCATTCTATCAAGTTCATGATTGAAAGCATAATGGATTTTGGTGCTTTTTGGAAATACAGGAGGGAAAAAAAAAACTCCAAACATTAGGTTTGCGAAGATTTTTGTGAACCTAAAATGAAATTTCCCCACTTCATTGACAACTGAACTTTTCCTTCAGAAGGTTATGTGTACTAAATGAAATTGCTTTCAAAAACCTGTGGTTTCTATAGTTTTCGATTTTTCTGCAGACTACGGAACTTTGTAAATGAGTTAAATTCCCCCTTATTTTCAACAGAGGAAAATCAAGAACTATCAAATCCTCAATTTTCCAAATAGCAGTTCAAACTCATTTCAGTCTCAGCAGGAAAGCAAGCATTTTGTTACTTTCCTCAGTGAAATTAGCCTAAGCTTTTCCCCCTTTATCACTGTGCTGTGTGGGTCATCGCTACCTGGAAAAACCTCTCCTGTATCCACAACCAAGTTGTGACCAAGTTCTACTTGGGACTCTGTTTGGAGAAAACTACCCCTTGGCCAGAAGCAGAGCATCTTGGAAAGTTGATTAAAATTCTGCAAACTGGCAAGGAGCATTAAGACTAGTATGCAGGAACACTAGGAACAACATAATTTAGAGCAAACAAATAATACACATGGGGACATAACAGCTTAATAAGGAGTGAATTTAAGGCTAGCAGGTAAATATAAATATTTATAAGAAAAACACATGTTCCTTGATGCTGCCTTTCTCTTTAGCATCTTCCTGAAGAGAATGATATGACCTTGGCTGAATGTTGTGGGATGGTATTCTTGATATTGTGGCACTGAACAGTTTAAACAAAACATTTTTCTCTAGCTTCACTTTGAATGGAGAAAATCCCTCTTTCAGTTACAGTGGGAATTTTGTGCCCCTTTGGTTTGGTATGTCATTTATTTCCTGAATGCAGTATCAGACTGGATCTGTAGCTCAGGTGGTGATTCTTTCTCCTTCTTACTTTGTGTGTCTCTCATCTCTCTCTCATTGCTGCAGAAATTGTGGCAATCCTCACAGCAGAGTTCAAGACTGCCACTCCACTGACCTAGGAATTCAGTCCCCGGCATCTCCACCACTCCACCCCTTATTCCATACCATTTGCATTGTGCTCAGATCACTGATTCTTCTTATTCATCAAATATATTCATATATATATACAGAGATCAGTCATTTATGGTTTACACACAAAACTTTAACTTTACACACAAGTTCAAGACCATTTAGTTCATAATTGCAGAATTTCATCTATTATAACAGACTCGGGATTGAGTAATCTCAGTGAGGGTTAAATTTCCTTAAGGTATACACTGAATTTCTGCATCCTCTGGCATTACTAGTCACTAAGCACATCGAGGTCCTTGAGTAAAAACAGAATGAATGGGTTTGCCTTTGCCTGAGGCAGGAACAACCCAGTTTTCCCTAGCATATTCCATTCAAACACCACAGTGATTTATCCCCTTCTACAGTATGTAAGAGGTCTGATTGAGCAAGACCAGCTCAATTAATGGATCCCCTGGTATTAACTAAACAGGTAGCTTGCACTAAGTGCTTGTCCCAGTTTTTAAAAGATTCGCCACCCATTGTCTTCAGAGTAGTTTTTAAGTCAATTGTATCACTCAATTTTCCCAGATGCTGGTGCATGATAGTGGATGAAATGCCCACTCAGTGCCATGTTCTTTTGCCCAATTACATATATGATTGATTTTTAAACATTGCTCATTGTCTGACTTGATTTTTTCTGGAGTACCATGTCACCACAAGACTTGCCTTTCAAGGCCCAGGATAGTATTCTGGGCAGTGGCATGGAACACAACATAGGTTTTCAACTATCCAGTGCTTCCTTCCACCATTGTAAGCACATAATGCTTACCCTGGCAAGTTTGAGGGAGTGTGACATAGCCAATTTGCCAAGCCTCCTCATATTTTAACAATCATCCCCATACTACAAATGTTGCAACATCTTAGCTTGCTTGATTTAAGCATACATTTCACAGTTGTGGATAACTTGCACAATAGCGTCCATGGTTAAATCCACCCCTCAGTCAGAGGGCCTTTTCTATATCACATCTCTTCCCTGATGACCTGAAGTGTCACGGGCCCACGGAGCTAAAAACAGTTCACCTTTATGTTCCCAGTCCAAATCTATATGGAAAATCTCAGCAGCTTGATCCACTCAATGATTGTTTTGATATTCATCAGTGGTCCAACTCATGGGTACGTGTGCATCTACATGGCATACTTTCATAAATAGTTTCTCTAGCCAATCAGCACTATCTTGCCATAGTTCAGCAGCCCAGATGGGTTTAACTTTGCGCTGCCAGTTGTTCTGCTTCCATTGTTTTAACCATCCCCACAGAGTATTTGCCACCATCCATGAGTCAGTATAGAGATAGAGCATCAGTCACTTCTCTCATTCAGCAATGCCTAAGGCAGCCGGATGGCTTTTACCTCTGCAAATTGATTTGATTCAGCTTATCCTTCAGCAGCTTCTGCAATTCATTGTGTAGGACTCAACACAGCAGCCTTCCACCTTTGTTATTTTCCTGCAATATGACAAGGCCCATCAGTGAACAGAACATATGGTTTCTCATAATCTGAGAGCTCATTATACAGTGGGGCTTTCTCTGTGCAAGTCACCATCTCCTCTGGTGGCATTCCAGAGTCTTTACCTTCAGGCCAGTTTGTGATCAGGTCTACAATTCCTGGATGATTTAGGTTTCCTATTCAAGCTCACTGTGTGATTAAGACTTACTCTAGATAGCATTGGTGGCATGAGTAGAAGGAACTTTATCCTTGTACATCCAGTCCAATAATAGTAATTGGGGCAGCAGGAGGAGATGTGCTTTAGTACCAATTACCTCTGAAGGAGCTCTAACTCTTTCATCTGCTGCCAAGATATCTCAGATGGACTCAGAGCCTTTGTATCCTTGACTCCAGAACCCTAGGGGTCAACCTTGAGTCTCCCCTGGTGCTTTCTGCCATAGGCTCCAGGCAGGGCCATTGTCCCCAGCTGCAGTGTAGAGCACATTTATAGCATCCTGTCCAGACTAGTCCAAGGGCTACTACATGTACAATCTCTTGTTTAATTTGCTTAAAGACTTGCTGTTGCTCAAGGCCCCACGTAAACTTACTTTTATTTCAAGTCACTTAATAGAGAGCTCTCACAATTTGACTATAGACTGGAATATGCATATTCTAGAGACCCATGACACCTAAAAAGGCTTGTGTTTCCTTTTTATTAGTAGATGGGGACATAGATGATATTTTATTAACCACATTCAGTCATATGACTGAACAGCCATCTTGCCACTTAATTCCCAAGAACTGGATGTCTCTTGCAGGTCCCTTGATATTACCTCTTTCCACAGCAAAGCCTGCTTTCAGAAGAATCTTGTTTTCTTACCTTGCTTGAAAACTTATGCTGTATTACCCTACACAACGATATGACCAATACATTGCAGGTATTCTGGAGGTCCAACCTTCTTCAGTGCAGTCTGGACCAGTCCACAACAAATAGTAGGGCTGTGTTGCCACCCCTGGGGCAGTCCATCCCAGCTATAACACTGGATGTCTCTCCAGATGCATAAAATCTGTAGCCTGTTCTCTGCTGCTAAAGGAACAGAGAAAAACGCATTAGCATTCTAGAACATGCTGATTAGGATCAAAGGCAGATGAGTATACAGGAGCCTACTCAGACATCAACCACTGAAAAAAAGCAAACCATTGAAGAAGAGCCAACTTCACTCCCTTGTTCCCTTAGCTTTTATACTAATCATGGCAGATGGGATGGAATACCCTATTGGTCAGTTTTGGTCACCTGACCAGCCCATCCCTCCCCATAGGTGCAACCCCTCCACAAGGAAAGCAACCAAGTCACCTGACCCAGGTTGCTACAGCAATAAGATAAGTAAGAGTGTCTGTCACTGAACAGAAGGTTTGCTCTGCTCCACCCCAAACAAGGACACTCTCCTTACTTTGCCTATCTCCCTCTCTCATTGCTGCCGAAATTACAGTAATCCTCACAGTAGAGTTTAAGATTAGTAATCCACTGACCTAGGAATTTGGCAAGAACTTGTTAAGGTACATATTATTTTCCCTCTTCTAAATTCAGTCCTCTTTCGTGTATTCTCAAGCTTTCCCACCCTTTTAACTTGTAGTAGATCAGCTAACAGTCCTCTAGGTCATTTGTGCTGTTGTCATATACATTGTATGAAGAAACAAGGAAAGATAAAGAAAACATATTGTTAGAAGATGGTAGGGATATGCCAAACAAGGCAGTTACAGTTATAGCTTGATTTCATTAGACAAATTCAGAAGTAGTCAAAGATAAGGATATGTATGATAGAGCCTTTTTCTACCAATTCCAATGTGTCTTTTCTATTGAGTTCAAACAAACTTCATTATCAATATTAAAAAATCTACTTAGATTGTAATTTTTAGAATAACTTTTTTGTAAGTCAAGACAGACAATGCCTTTTCCTTTTACTGCAAGAAGCACACATTTTTCTTGAAAAAAATATCTTGTCTAAATTTACATATAGCTATCTCTGTTTCTTTCTACTTTTCAAATTTTCAAAAGCATGCATTTTGAGATAAAAATATTCATACAGGACTATGAAGTAAATGAATTGTCTTGATCTATATTGACCTGAGTATACTATGTAATTTCTATTGTTATTAGATGAGATTGGTAAACTTTTCTTACATTAAAGTAACAACATTACACTTGACATTTTAATTTATAAATGTAGTAAAAATAATATTAATGAACATTTAGTGAATAGGAAACAATACATAGTCCATAACTGAGAAACTGAGTTGTCCTGTGCTTCACTGGTGTTAATTCCGGGTTATGTAAGTTTATGTGCAAAAAGAACCAGCTTAAGTATGTGGTTTTGGTTTTGGGTTTTTTGGTTTGGTTTTTTTTTTTTTTTTGTGCGTGTGTGAAGGAAATAATTGATACAGAAAATGCACTTCTGTTTTTAATTGTTTAGCATTTCCATTCCTAGGTGCATAAGGCATCTATTGCTGTTCATTATTTTAATGCCGGACTGTGCATTTCAGTCTTTTGACTATTGTATTGACAGACAAGGTATTTCTCTGCATTGTTTTAAGACAAACCTCCCTTTCTAAGTGATGTCTGTGTGACCTTTTGTTATGGAAGAGTGTTGTTAAAGCATGTCCTGAATATGTCAGCTGTATAATACAACTGACATTTAGTATCTGTCCCACTTGAAAAAGGCTTAGCAATATATAGTCAACGATGCGCAGATGCATCATCTACCTTCCACATGACTTCATTGAAGTTCATGCTTAAACAATCAGAAGTTTCTCTGAGATTGCTGAGCTCTTCTTTTGGTATGAATTTGTCTATGATCAAACTGTCATTTGGATTTACCAACTTGTCTCCCATCTGGTGATAGTTTTGAGTATTTAATTGCTTTTTTCCATGATATTGCTTTTTTATGTTTGTTGAGAGTTTCTCTACTTTCCATTTGAGGAGCTCAGCATGTGGAGAGAGTGTGTTGTGTTCAAATTCTGATACTGCAAATACTGCATGGGCAGACCTCTGATAGTCTAAAAATTCCATGTCAGGAAACTAATCTTTACAGTATTCAGTTATAAAAGTTGCTGTTGATTTTGGAATAGATACTATTTTCCAAAGATTAGAATAATAAACTGTGGCAAATTATACATTTCTAAAAGAGGTATTCAGCATTTCCAACTTCAGGAGTCCTACGAGTATGAAGCAAGCTTGTGGAATAGTAAGCACTGCCTAAAAAAGAGAGCTAGTGTCATGCTGTGGCACATATCAAAGAGGAATATTAAAAGAAAAACTGTTCTGCTACTGCACTGGCCAATACTTGAAATTCAAAAAAAATTCAGGAATGCACCTTAGCAACCTAAAATGTAAACAAGCACAAAAGGAACAGTTTATATTTCTTGATGATTTAGACTGACTAAAAATTAGGATAAGAAATGTCAGTCTAGAGCCATATGTGTTTCATGCTTTGGGAGAAAAATATTTTTGCTGATCTGAAATTAGTGGATATAGTTGTAGCCTGGTGATATAGTAGTGATGGACACAGCAGGAAGAACAGTCATTAGCAGTCACAGAACTAATCTCTAATAGGAATAACTCATAAAACTTCAACTTGTAATTGCTTAGATATATCCATATGAAGAAAAAAAAAAGAGAGAAGGTAGAATGGTACTTAAAAAATTTAAATTAATGTAGCAAACTTCTGCGTGAAAGTTATGTGGTCAAGGTTGTGTAACAGCATGAATGGCTTGGTATCTGTAGGGATGTTATGGAGGATCAGAAAATTTGTGGAAATCCAATATCCCCATGCCACTTAGGTCCCTCAGGGTAATTAATTCAAAGAATTTCAGTGTTTCTCTTCTTGGTTTTTTCGGCTTCTTTTCATAAGAGCTAAATTCTCTTATCTATTTGAATGAAAATATTTTTGACCCTGCATGCTGGTGGTTTCCTTCACAAGCTCTTAGTTCTGTTGAAAGTGACAAGGGCTATACAGAATATCCAAATACAGTTTTGCTATAACAATACTGCATATATATGGGTGCAAAACTGTATGTGATGTACCCATTTATGCAGTCCATAACTCAGTATGTTATTTCACTCATGGAATAGTATTCTAAAGGGTTTAAAACCTTATACACTACTTACTGAGAACTTCTGTTTGCTTAGGGTTGTAGAACATACTACTGTAGAGAGTGTATGATAACTTGTCCTTTTTTTCCTTTCTTTTTCTGGCTCTGGGCTTGTTGTCTTACACTTCTCTACACTGAATTGCTTGTCGTTACTGCTAATTTTTTCTGAATTTTCTGAATTATATTGTCTTTTTTTCATGCTGATTGACCCTTCTTCATTCTGTGTTTTGTTATCAATATGTTTTAGCACTTACCTCTCATTCATATCAATTCAACAAAACAGACTGTAATGCTCTTGTGACACTCCTTTAGTAATGCCTTTCTGACTCAAACTGTTTTCCTGATTTATATTAATTTAGCTTCTCCATATCATTAAATATATGACCTCCTGAAACCAACAACATCAAAAAGTATATTTTATATTAGGGAAAAAAATGCTCAAACTGAAACTTTTCTGAAGTCTTTTACTTTTTCTTCCCATATCCATGTGCTCTACAGTCAGGACTTCTCATCCACAGATAAACTTCTTTTTCAACATAGCTGCTGTTTTGTGTTTTGTGCTTATTAATTTCACAATTAAACTTATTATACTAATGGTAAAAATTGCGTCATAATAGTTCTCTTCCTAATCATTCAAAGCCTTTGAGAAGTACAGAGAATGCTTTACTGATGTCTTTGTGAAAGTCTATTGTTCTCCTCAGCATGAAGAAAAAATTCCTGGCTAGTACTGTTTTCAAAGGTACTAAATGAGTAAAAGATGTAACATATGTTCAAAAGTAAGTGTTTTAATGGTCCCATTAATTCCTGTGGCCTTTACAAGAGGTGGAGATACACCTTTTCACTGTTCCATATGAGTGGATATATTTGTGTCTGTGGGATAATATGATGGATTAGGAGCTCTGCAAGTTTATTCTATAGCTGGAATTTGCTGAAATATCTGCTTTATTGCTCAGTCGCTGAATAACAGAAAACAAAATATGAGAGAATAATATTAGCTGTTCAGCGTACAAAACAATAGATTGATGTTTTTCATCTGCTTGTATCGAATCTTGCTACCTATTACAGAAAAGGAAAAAGCTACAGGTGTGTGCCGGCTGTGGACTGTTTGCAATATTGATGTACTAAGCTCTTGACACCCAGCAATCCAGTATATAGACTGTTTTAGTGTGAATGGGGGCTCTAGCTAGCTGCTGTATGCCCCCAGTGTTTAGACTGGTGAAACAGAAAATATGAAATAAATATTTATGGTGCCTCTCAGTCAACCCACACTTCTCATTTAGAAAAATGAATTAATGTAACAGTAAGAACATACTCAATTCCTTCACATAAAGTTCTGTCAAATGGTAGTAGATAGGAAAATTAGATAAAATAATAATTTCAGATTTTAATTAATGCTTTTTCTACTTCCCCAACTAGTTATATGAAATAGCCAACAGAAATGGAAAAAACCCTAAACCATTTAAAATTATATCAAGTCACAAAAATAAGATTACTTCATCATTCAGTCACCTTGCTTAGATTTGGGGATATAAATTGAAATGGGAAGATTAGATGCTTCAACTTTTTCTAGATTATATTTTGCACAAGTGTTACAGCTGCTGTTTAATTTCACACTACTTATTATTTTCATATGGGTTGTCTCAAAAAGTGGTTTTTATTCTGCAGGGGGTGGGGGGAAACAGAAAAAGCTGATGAAAAGTGGGTATATATGTTTACCCAACACAAGCAATTTGAATTTATTTTGTTTTCTGCAGAGGTAAAGATGATTTGTAGTGCTGAGTTCCAAATTAGAGCAATTTATGTCCAATCTTTCTCATTTTCATTACATGACAGGAGATCACTTAAAGTGGGAAAGCAAATGATACCAGTGTCCAGACATCCAGAGAGCAACAAAACAAAGTCAGTCTAGGATTTGTTTGGGGTTTTCAAGACTAAATAGTCTATACAAGACTACATCTGAAGACCATCAGAAACTTGATTTATTACAGTATATGGTTACTTACTTTTTACATTTTAGAATAGATCATTGCGTTCTGAGGTTCCTTAGTAGCATCTAACAGAACCACCTGTAGTAGCTTTAGAATCACCACCTTCTGGGCACCAATTCTAAAAAGGTCCCAATGTAGATTGGGGAATCAGGTAGGCAATAGGTATGCAATATGTTGTAGATTTAGATGTTCTCTTGTATGGAGATACAGTATTAGTTACAGCATAACATGCTATTCCAATTTAGCAAATAATGGTGTGTTTCCCAAAGGGTAGTGTTCAACAGAGTTAAATCCAACTGGCATCTGGTCACAAGTGGTGTTCCTTAGGGCTTGGTATTGGGACCATTTCTGTTTAATGTCTTTATTGATGATCTCGACAAGGATATAGAATGTACCATCAGTAAGTTTGCNTTGAGGTGCTGGAGCAAGTGCAGAGGAGGGCAACAAAGCTGGTGAGTGACCTGGAAAACAAATCTTATGAAGAGCGATTGAAGGAGCTGGGACTGTTTAGTTTGAGGAAGAGGAGGCTGAGGGGAGACCTCATTGCTCTCTACAACTACTTGAAAGGGCATTGTAGAGAGGTTGGTGCTGGTCTCTTCTCACAGGTGATTAGTGATAGAATGAGAGGGCATGGCTTCAAGCTACAACAGGGTAGGTTTATGCTGAACATTAGGAAAGAATTGTTGATGGAAAGGGTGGTCAGACACTGGAATACGCTACCCAGGGAGGTGGTTGAGTCCCCATCCCTGAATGTGTTTAAGAGTCGTTTAGATGTGGTGTTGGGAGATTTGGTGTAGGGGAGGCATTTGTAGAGTAGGGCTGATGGTTGGACTCGATGATCCCAAGGGTCTCTTCCAACCTGAATGATTCTATGATTCTATGTTCAGAAATATCTCAAGTATTTACAGATAGGAACTGCCAATGGTATTTAACTGTTGAGTATTATGCATACATTTAATTTGTGACTGTAGATGTAGACAATTGCTCCTGGTTTCAGCAACTGCTTAACTGTAAAGTGGCAAAAGACTTAAGCTGTTAATAAAAAGTTAAGAAATACAAAGCCTGGACTTGAATAAAAGCAACCGACAGCAGTCAAATCTGACTTTTCGTGTAGAAAGATGGGAATTACTCAGTTATGTCATTCCAGAGTTCCATCCATCTCAGACTTCTGGTTTCATCAATGTCCCATTGTGAATGTCTAGTGAAAGAGGCCAAGGCTGACAACATGGTGCTCTTTCTCATGATACATTCCTCCATTTCCTAGGCAAAATTAGTTTTGAATGTGTGGTATAAGTCACACTCCTTTTACTTGTATTAAACCTATTCTTGCTTTTTTTTTTTGGTATTGTCATTGGGTGAGTAACACTTTACTCAGCTCATTGCTCCTTCATGATTTCCCTACACCTTGGACAACATTCCTTCCTTCTTCTCCTCCAAGCTAAAAGGTCCCATTCTGTTCAAGCTTTCTTTGGTAAGAGAGCGCACTGTGCCTAAAATCTTCCTATGATTTGCTCTCTATTTTTTCCAGTTATTCTGGATGCTTTTTGAGAAACAGTGGCCAGACAGGTAGCATTCAAAAATGTGGGCAACCATAGATTCATACGGTGGCATGTTGTGATTTTGCTTTTGCCCTCGATTTCTTTCTTTATATTCTCTAGCATTGCCTTGTTGGTACTTAACACTGACTACAGTATTTCAATAGAAAACCAGGAGATGCCTGAATGGGTTTGTGTGCATACATTGGGAGCAAGTTGAGGAAGAAGCTGTGTATGTGTATAATATGTAGGGGGTGGGTTCGATTCTGCCACATGTACATTCATCTGCTTTTACTTACACTGAATTCCATTTCCCATGTTACTGCGTTATTTTGTGTGAGAGACTGATGGAAGTGTTAACAGTCTGTTCTAGCTTTGACTCTTCTGTTTAATTTTGCACCACCAAGGGCTTTGTCACATCGTTATTTGCCCATCCAGTCCCCCTTCATGTTGAGACTTAATAAACTACTGTGGTTCTACACATTACTTTCTCTAGAAATGCTTTCTCAATGCATTTCAGTAATGTAGGAAAAGATTATCTGTGATTTTTTTTTTTTTTAATTCTCTAATAGTAGTTTTAATTATATAAAATGCATTATATAACCTTATATAATTACTGCTGGAGAAACAAAATATACTCTATATTTTGGAAGTATAACAAGATATAACCTTAAAGAATGCTTTTATTTACATTAAGATATTGCAAATCACCTTATTTTATTGAGAATAAATTGTGCCAGAACCTCACATTTATTATCTTCTTATTGAAGTTACTTTGAATATGATTTTAAAATAAGGAAATATTTATTTTCTCCTTCTATCATGATAGATGTAAAGGAGCACATTTACTGCCTGGTGTACAGAGAGTTAGGCATGCAATTTCCATTAATAATGAACCATGCAGAAAATTTACCCTTGAGAGCTACATGTATAGGCATCACAAACATTAATCATTACAGTTGTGCAGCATCCCTGAACTACTTTCTTATCCAAAAATTATAAGATTTATAAGAAATTAATTTCACATTGAAATGGTTGTAATTAATCTGATTCATCTTATGTGAAGAAATGGCATTGTACAAAACCGGGAAGGCTATCTTCTCTATTTTATCTGGCATGGTGTTTAGTGGACAAACAGACCACCCTACCCCTCTCCTTACATATTCAACTTGTTCAATACTGGTGTTTACTGTAAGATTTCATACATGTGCTTTTCAAGCAAGTATTAAGCCTATTATTTTTCCTATCAGAATACAGATCTGGTGGCTTATTTGGGAGCCTATAAAACTTAAATCTGTCACTTTGTATACACAGAACTCAGGAATTTGCTAGGATATATCACTATACCTAGATGTGAGTACAAGGGTGCATGTTTCCTTCTCTTCTTATCTAACTAGCTAGGCATCTGCCTAGATAGTCAACAATGCTGTAAGTATTTGTGTATATACTTTCCACTGTAAGAAGTGTTAATAACTTCAATGGAATGCACTACAATAAAGTCAAGACTACATGTTAAAATTTGAAGAATTTGGGCCTTTGGTTTTTAGTAGACTGGCAAGGTTTGTGAGAAAATCTAGTGACCTTGCTGGAAAATGCACTTTCTCCTTTTGGTGACCCACATTTGTAGGTATGCCTTTACTGGGTTCAGATAGAAAGAAAATATAAACAGCTTTAAGTGAAAATAACTCAAAACAGTTGGAATACGTGATTCCAAAAAGTAGCACATATTTTTTTCAAAATGTCTGTAGGGTGTTTGAAGCAAAGTTAGTATCTGCAGTATCTGAAGAGGTAACTAGAGCAATTTGAAATTAGTTTACGAAGCCATGCTAGTCTTGTTCCCTTTCCATAAGTAAAAGGAAAATGCATGCAAATAACCTCTTATTTGAACCTGTGTTAAAGAGTGGGCTTTCATTGCGTTTTGTGTGGACTTGCATTGAACTTCAGTCCTGGAAGTCATGAAAACTGGAGTTTTTGAAAAAGCTTACCATTAGTGTTACTATACCTTACTTTATATCATACAAATTGCAGGCTTTTATACTTAACAAACTGTCCTGGTGACATAAAATTTGATATATTACTTACAAACTATGGATTCTGTATTAGACCTCATAGTCTGATTGGTTGATATCTTGACAGAGTGAGTTTTCAGATTTTTTTGGAATGTTTCACACAGCTGGGAGGAAAACTCAAGCAGAAACATGGGCTTAAGAGTGGATTTTTTAAATACTGTTTTTTGCAACTATAATTTATTTGGTGGAAAAAAACCCAAACCACTTTAAACTTTCTTATGTGAGAAGAGTGCCACAATTTCCATGTGTTCTTCATTTTAAGGGCTATCACTCAGTTTAGTTTTAAAGCTACCATTTTCCACCCTATCTTTTATTCTTTAGCTTTAAGACTTCAGAACAGAAAGAAGGAAAAAGTTATAAACAATATGCTGGTTTTGAATACACCCTCTTCATCTTAGAATGTTGTTCCTTTCTCTCCAACTTGGTTTGGTTTTGTTGAGCTAGCTTGAATGAGTTAGCACAAGGTCATGCAGTTGCTTGAAGCAGACAAAATCAGTCTTTATGGAGAAGAACTCCCTTAGGAAAAAGATCTTGGTGAGATAAATGGAATTGATATCAAACAATTCAGACTCGAATTTAACCATTACTTTTTTCCTGGCTAACCACTTTCTTCATACCACAAGAGCCAGCATACATTTGGAATGAATAATACCATTTTAAGTTCCTAAATTCTGGGCTGGCCATCATCATTGGAGAGTCAAAGAATAACAGCAACCTCCATGTAGCATCATTCTCAGTTGCTCTGAGACTTATTTGGGAAAAATGACAAAATAATACTGTTTCCCTGATAGCAGACTAGTCTGAATACTGTACCTCCTATTTCAGTGATTTACAGAATACTACACATGCTCCAGTGAGTCTCAGTGAACAGAAGGGAGAACTAAAAAAGACAGGCAAATAACATTTAGCAGCTTAACTGCCTATAATCTTACCACGGTTTTAACAGATGGCTTTCATAGTGTTACTGTGCATCTCTAAAAAGCTGGCATATAACCTCAGTGCAGTTAAATTCCAGTATTGCATTAAATACATGTTGTATTCACTATGTGGGAGTGTGTATATAAACATATTACCTGCTGGAAGATACATCATATGAGAAGTCAGCATTGACAATTCTTGTGATAACATGATAACTCTCTTGGTCTTAAGTACTACTGTATCTTGTAAACACACTAGCAAGATTTCTGCCATCTATTCATACAACTGCTTTTGGTTTTTTAACCGTGCACCAGTCTTCATGCCCCTGGCTATTATATCCCAAGACAGACGTCTTTCAGAGAAAGAATAGGAAACCAAATAATATGAAGAGACCCATTTTTCTGCTAGCCATAATGCTGTTTGTATTTGTGCCTCCTGTAAGATATGTATTTTAATACATAGATGCTTAAATATGGGCCTGTTGTCAGCAGCATGTATTTTGCAGTCACTCAGTGAAGGAGGTGCGGTAGTTCTGGACAACAGTTAAGGGCATTTATATACATGTTAGTACAATCACGCTGCTTACAGATGTCTAAAGCTTCCCATTGGTGGAAACTGTAACTTCTGTTATGGTTTCAAAAAACGGGAACTAGAGGCAGTAGGTAAAAGCAGACCAAAAGGCAATAGCTGTCTACCTGTCCTATAAGCAGGAAGGAAGAGTATCTCATGCTGTAAAACTGTATCTATGACTGAGCAAATGAAACTGAGAAACACTGTGGGGGCATAGTAGGGATGGATAGGGAGTTTAGAAAGACACACCGCATTCTTGTTACATATTTTTTAGTGTTCTACATTTTAATTATATGTATATGCATTTGACTTGGACATCATAATTAACTACGTGGAGTTATCAGTGTATTGGTATGTGGGGAAGCTTAGGAAATGCATAGGGGACTTCCAGCCCCTGTTTGTTAGATTTAAGAGGAGAGTTCAAACTTAGAAAACTGTAGCAGAAGAATCAAGGATAAGCCTGAAGGATTCCCTTTAAAGAAATTGTAGTGAAAATGTCTGCTAGACTTTTGATGTCTAGGTGCTTCTTTTCTCCAGCTTTACAGCAAGCCAGTCCTGGCAACCCTTCCTACAATGCTGGCAGCCGTGTTGAGAAGCACATTCACAGAAAGTTACCTCTTCAGTAAACAGCTTTCAGTGGAACCAAAGCCACCCTGACATTATACAGAAAAATTGCAACTCTGCTTTCTTTTAAAGGTCTAACTGAGGTTGTCTTGGGAAGACAATAATAATTTTCCATTATTTTCTTTAAAACTGAAACTAGATTTCCAGTACTATATTCTGTTTCAAAAATCGGAGACTGAACTGAAGAGATAAAAAATGTCATGGTCAGGGAAAGTTGGCAGAAAAAATAAAGTCAAAGAGGGATTATGTGGGAGTTCAAACACGCCGTAGAAACACCAAGAGAAAAACTGAAGGAGGAGATTGTGAGCACTGTTACTGTTCACATTGCCTTCCATTCCTTTCTTATTTTATTTTCAGAATTTCTCACTTAGTTTCTGGAGCACAGAAAAACATATCCACTTCCTTAAATGCCATCCTAACTTAAATCCAGTGAATTTAATTGGAAGTAGCACCCAGTAAACTGAAAACCAGGTACAGCCTCAAACCCAGTGCTAATACCACTGTGGCTTGGTTTCTGGGGAGAATTCATTGCATGAAGATCAGCAAAAGATCAAGACTAAAATCATTAGTTAGGCTGACTTGAAGAATTTGGAAAGTGATTCTGCAGTGACCCAATTTGTATGAAACCTGCCTTTGTGAAATTTCACATAGGGAGGGAATAAAGTTATTTGGCAAACTATACAATTTTCAGATTACTGGGCCACTTGAATTAAAAAAAAAGAAAAAAAAGTCATGTTTTTGAGAGAATTTGTAAGTCCAGTGATATCAACAATAACAGGATGACTAGAATATCTAACATAACACTTTTTTATGTGTTAAAATTCTTTAAACAAAAACCTCACAACAGGTGAAAAATCTAAATCTAAAATAGGTAGGAATCCTATTTTTATTAATTTTAACTATTTCTATAACTAGAAATGTCATGAAATAAGAAAAACTATCACATGTATTGTATTTTGATCATGCAAAGAAGGTGCTTTCACTGTGAGAAGGGCTGACAAGGATTCATAAGAGGAAGGAAGGTAGGAATAAAGAATAATTATATATTCATCTATAGTTGAAATTCAAGTCAGATTTTTTTTTCTTTTATAATTCAATTGTCCCAGATGTGAATTCTCACCTTTTCCCAACTCAGTGTGAGACAGAATATGGGAAGAATAGCTCTAAATAGAGAATAATGAAAAGAAAACATTAATAATTTCAAAAGGACTAGAAAACAGCAAGAATAAATCAGACAAATCAAGCATTGTGGTAACTGTTTTACAGTCTTATGCTTCTTTACACCTATTATTAATTGACTGACAGTTCCTATTTACGGTGCCATACCCGGGTAATTTGGATTCAAAATGAAAGATGCTTGCAATAAAAGAGTTCAGGATATACTGCTGAGAAGTGGCTACTAATTTAGGGAATAATTTATTGCTGGACTCAGATAATTCCTCTCTCTCTTCCCTTCTCTCTTCCCTTCTGCCTGTCTGTCTTATTAAAAAATTAGTAAATTAATTTTAACTTTCACCCAGGATTTTAGCTGCCATGGTAGTAGAAATCCCAGATTGCACTGACATCCTGATGGTAGCAGAAGTGTCACAACGGGAGGCCTTCGTTCAAAGGTTTGAAATTACTAACGCACATTCTGGTGAACAAATATACCTGTGGTGACATTTATGAGGAGAATCTATTCAACATGAAAAATACCCAACTAAGTTAATAGTATCGCTGACAGAACTTGAATAGTAGTTTTAAGCCTATGTATCTTTGATTTCATTAGGCTTAAATCTTGAAAGATTTGCCATTCTGTAATATATTGTTTGAAGTTACTGTAATTTTAGGTATTACATTAAATGTTTCTTTTTATGTTGCATGTATACCAGTTGTACTTGTTCTAGGCACACTATACAGTCTATTGGTAAGAATCGTATGCATTCATAGAACATTAACTTTGACTTTCAGCATAATATACAGATAATCGTTCACTCAGCTGCAAGATCATAATATTCCAGAACCTGCTCTATAGGCAAGAATAAAATATTACATGGAGTTCATAGTAAACCAACTATTAATCCATTTCTTTTCTGTTAATAGTCTTGAAAAATAGTCTTGTATCTGCAAACACTGTCGCTTCTATTAACATTTTGTTTCTTTTGGATTTTGACTGTGTGTTCACTCTGCTGTTCACTCTGGATAACAGCTGTTCTCACTGAATTGGTTGTTTTGGTGTCATCCTTGTCTGCACAAGGATTTGTTTGCTATCTGTTTTCCTCCAGAGGCACAGCCTTACTCATGGTACTCCAAGAAGTTTTCATTTTGTGGACACATCCTCCTATCTTGAATTTTCATACAAATAAGATTGCACTGTCTCTACTAGTTTTACATATGAAATAAAGGAGAAGACAAAGTTCCCTCAGTAAGTTTCTCCTCCATGGAATTCAATGCTGAGTATTATGGCAGGCCAACAGCAAAGATCATCAATATCAATACTTTATGACCAGATATAGATTTGTATTTTGAAAATAAATTCAAACTTTGAGCAAATGAATTGAATACTGAAATTGAAAAGCACTCAAAGATGAGTAGATATAATCTGTATGCAGACTATTAGTGCTTTAACAAAGGTGAAGCAGTAGGTTAACATTTGACTGATAACGAAATCAGCCTTATTCTCTGTTCCAGCAGACAAGTGTCAACTTAGACTGTCAAAAATTGAATCAAAAACTCGAGGTCAGTTACTGATTTATTAAAAATACACTTAAGAAATTACAAATAGTTTATTGGTCAGCAAAAGGTCATAATAGGAAGGGGATCAATTTACAAACTTTGTTTAGAAATACAAGGATTACTCAGAAAAAAATATCACAAACTTAAAAGGAGCTTTACTCACTCATTAGCGATTTGATCATAGAATACCTGAAAAGACCCAAAATATATATTTTTAACTCTACTATAGTCTGCATTTCAATATATAACAGGAAAAGGAAAAAAATCATCACAAGCAGAGACAAATGCCTAAATATTAGCCCTTGGATTGTAGAAGGGCTAATTTCGGCCTCTTCAAGAATATGCTTGGAGAAATCTAGTGCGTTAGGGCTCTGGAAGGTAGAGGAGATCAGGAGAGCTGGATGATATCCAAATATCTTTCTCCAAGATCAGGATTGGTGCATCCCTAAGAAAAATAAATCAGGCAAGGGAAGCAGGACACCTGTGTGGCTGAGCAGGGAGCTTCTGAAAAAGGTCAAGTGGAAAAAGGGACTGATCACTTAGGAAGATTACAAGAATGCTGTTAGAGTATGCATGGGTGAAATGAGGAAAGTCAAGGCCTCCCTGGAATTAAAATTGGCAAGGGGAAAAAAGTAAAACAAGAGAAAATGTGGGTCTGGTGTTGAATGAGACAGGTGCCACAGTGGCAGAGGATGCGGAGAAGGTGGAATTGCTGAATGCCTTCTTTGCCTCAGTCTTTACTGCTCAGGCTAGTCCTCAGAAGTCCTGCATTTTGGTGGAAACAGAGAAAGTCTGGACAGAAGACTTCCCCTTGGTAGAGGAAGACCAAGTTAGGGCCAGTTAAGTACATTGGATATCCACAAGTCCATGTGTCCTGACGAGATGCATCCGCAAATGTTGAGGGAGCTGGTATAAATCATTGCTTGGCCACTTCCCATCATCTTTGAAAAGTCCTGGAGAACAGGTGAGGTGCATGAGGACTGGAGGAAAGCCAATGCCATCCCAGTCATCAAAAAGGGCAAGAAGGAAGACCCAGAAAACTACAGACTGGTCAGCCTCACCTCCATCCATGGAAAGATGAAGGAACAGCTCATTCTGGGCATCATCTCAAAGCATCTGGAGGAAAAGAAAGCTATTGGAAGTAGTGAACATGGATTCACCAATCCATGTTCACCAATCAAGTCTGACTACCTGATAGCCTTCTACGATGGCATGACTGGATGTATAGATAAGGAGGGGGTGACGGAGGGGGTGTCTACCTTGACTTCAGCAAGGCTTTTGACACAGTCTCCCACAGCAACCTCATAGGTAAACTTAGGAAGTGGGGGTTAGGTGAATGGACAGTGAGGTGGATTGAAAACTGGCTGAAAGACCGAGGGTCATGAGGGTCGTGATCACTGACACAGAATCTAGCAGGAGGTCTGTAACAAGTGGTGTTCCCCGGGGGCCAGTCCTGGGTCCAGTCTTCTTCAACATATTCATCAATGACCTGGATGAAGAGATTAAATGTACCCTCAGCAAGTTTGCTGATGACACAAAACTGGGAGGGGTGGCTGACACATCATAAGGCTGTGCTGCTATACAGCGAGACCTGGACAGGCTGGAGAGTTGGGCAGAGAGGAACCTGATGAAATTCAACAAGGGCAAGTGTAGGGTCCTGCACCTGGGGAGGAATAACCCCCTGCACCGGTACATGTTGGAGGCTGATTTGTTGGAGAGCAGCTCTGAGGAAAAAGGCTTGGGAGTCCTGCAGGACAACAGGATGACCATGAGCCAGCAATGTGGTCTTGTGGCCAAGAAGGCATCCTGGGATGCATCAGGAAGAGTGTGACCAGCAGGTAAAGGGAAGTTATCCTACCCCTCTACAGTGCCCTAGTGAGGCCCTGTCGCGGGAGTATTGTGTCCAGATCTAAGATCTCCAGTTCAATAAGGACAGGGAACTTCTGGAGAGGGTACAGCAGAGGACGACAAAGTTGATCAGGGGCCTGAAACGACTCTCTTATGAGGAAAGGTTGAGGGACTTGGGTCTTTTTAGTTTGGAGAAGAGAAGACTGAGGGAGTACCTGATACTATAGATACTTAAAGGGTGGGTGTGCAAGAGGATAAGGCCAGTCTTTTTCCTAGTGGTGTCCAGTGACAGGACAAGAGGTAACAGGCACAAACTTGAACATAAGAAGTTCCATCTAAACAGGAGGAGGAACTTCTTTCCTTTGAGGTTGGCAGAGCACTGGAACAGGCTGCCCAGAGAGGTGGTGGAGTATTCATCTCTGGAGATGTTCAAAACCCGCCTGGACAAGTTCCTGTGCAACCTGCTCTAGGAGGACCTGCTTTGGCAGGGAGGGTGGACTAGATGATCACCAGAGGTCCCTTCCAACCCCGTATCATTCTGTGATTCTGGGATATCTTAAAAGAAAAAACTTATGAAAATATTAATTATTGAATGGGAAGAAAATATAACAACCCCTGAATTGCTTCTGGGACTTTTAGTAATACAGGACTCAAAATTACTTTAAGAGGTTATCTTAGTCTGTTCAGTGACAAAAAATTAAGTATATCTAACCTTTCTCTGTGGTTTTTTTGGTTG
>VXBJ01004002.1:442053-472544 GCA_013400055.1 Nycticryphes semicollaris | reverse complement strand
TTTCCCCAAGTTATGAACTTCTTCCCCAGTTTCCCGGAAAATGATTGACTATTACCCAGGTATCGTGCCATTCCTTTATTGGAAAGGAAGACCTCCTCAAAATCTTCTCTTTTATGACATAAACAACTAGTGTTTTTTTCAGTTTTTATTCACAACCATATATTTTTAAGCCTAGCCATGATGAATTTGCTCAATAGTGAAAGCATATGCTAACCTCTACAGCCTCTGAAACTATTTTAAATTTAGTGCATAAGTACTAATATTTTTGTCATTACTAAGACTGTGACATAAGTTGGAAATGATTGTATAATTTAATAGGATTTTACAAGCCAGAAAATCTTTAAGGTTGACATAGTCATCTTTTTTCTTAAATCTAGGTAGAATAGAGGTTAAACTTTGAAAAGTATTTATATAATATCTGAATTCCAATTCTGCAAGTTTCATGACTTACAATATTTTAAGCTCTTGGAAATTTGGTAAACAGGACTGTAATGGTCTTTTGTGGAGGAGGATCCTAAGAAAACTAACTTTTTCTGGGGTTTCCTTTACTTAACCCAAAGTATTCTAAGTATTGTGAAGTCAACAATATGGCTGTGTATAGGTAAAAGTATTAATTCTGCATTCAGCGCTCTACTTTTTATACAATATGCAAGATAGCTGAAACAAAAAGTAAGGAGGATATGCATAGAGAGAAAATGAGGTTTACCAAAGTACAGGATACACAACCTGTTTAACTTCTAGGCATTTTCATTAGTTGAATATTGATGCTGTGGCAAATGTCAAATCTTATTATATATATTTATGTCACTAGACATTTTTGCTCTCTCCTGAAATATTTGACAAATTGTGGACATACTGGAAAATCTATTGATTATTTTTCCTTTGGTCTCACTTCACATCTTCTACCTCTTTCCTAAAATGTTTTTGAATTCTGTGATTTCCACTTGCTTTTATATGAGAGCAAATTCAGCTGATATTACAAATACAATGCTTTTTAAGCAGCGCTATGAAATTTTTGTTATATTGCTGACTTGTGAATTTACACTTTGGAATTTTGTCAGTTACATCATACACTCTGTGCAGTCCTTCCAGAACCTCATGTACTTTCTTCTGGAAAAATAAAATTAAAAAAATCCCATTCTTCTGCACAAGATACAAAGGGCGTTTACAAGAACCAGCAACTGCCAAATGAGATGCTGCAGGTTGGCAGACTGCTTCTCTAATCTGTCTTCATTTGCTAGTGCATTATTTGATTACCGTTTACAGTGAATATGGTAACCTCTATGACATATCACCCAGCTGTTAGTGGCAGCTGTAGTGATCTCATAATCGTACATTACTAAGATATTTGGACATCTAAAAATTTGGTTTGTTTCCTGTATTTTATTTTTCCATAGCTATCACTGAGATGATCAGTTTGGACCATTTAGCTTTCTGCTCTTTTTGTTCCTTGTTTGTACTTTGTACATTTCTCTTTGGTCCTCTTGGTCAGAAGGAGATGGTGCAATGTCAGCTGGTGGCTGTTTATTCCACAGCGATCCCTAAGTTTCTCCATACCTTCATCACATCTGCAAATTTGTTTTCTATAGCATCCCAACAATCGTGTGCTTTCCCCAGAGTAATTGCAGTCTTGGTCAACTTCCATACCTTTTTAATACTCAGTTTTATCCCCACAGTGATGGTGTTTGTATTATGCATTTCTCTCACACATCCTGTGGCTGCTGTGTGTGGACAGGTGGCCTCACCTGACCCCTGGCCCACCGTGTCAGAGTTCTGGCCAAGCTGCATCTGTATTGCCTTGAAAGAAAACTGTTGAATTGTGCACCTGCACACATTTTGAATATCTGAAGCCATTGTGCTGCTGCCACAAATATTACAGCATAAACTGGATCCCTTTTTTCTTTTT
Source organism: Nycticryphes semicollaris (assembly GCA_013400055.1). Lineage (NCBI taxonomy): Eukaryota > Metazoa > Chordata > Aves > Charadriiformes > Rostratulidae > Nycticryphes > Nycticryphes semicollaris. Next base: position 470,638 of record VXBJ01004002.1, on the reverse strand, counting down.
TTTCCTAATAGAAATAATTCTGCCAATGGATCACTTTCTGCTCTTTTAGAGAAATGAGTTATGCACTACTATACTGCATCATTGAGTACTCAGTTTTTTGGGCTACATGTACTTTGAGTTTTGCATTTTACCTGCACTAAACTTTGGTAGATCTAAGTGTCTCCCTCTGCTCTTACCGGCACATTGGTATAATTCTGCTCAATCTCAGTCCTCCCTGGCTTTCTGGCAGAGCCTCTGCCCTGTCCTCTCTACAGATTTCCAGAAGGATGTCAGTCTTCATAGTTGTCCATGTATTGCGACCGAATTATATTTCTTGCCAAATAATGTCTCTCTATAATCGGGTGTTTCTGGAATATTTGCTTATGTACCTTCTTATTTTCAGGTAGGAACTTGTTTTCTTTCAATTCTGTAGATATCCATTGATTAATCACTTGTTAATTATCATTGATTAATCAATGATAATTAAGCAGTCATAACATGTCTTTAAATATTAATCATTTGCATACATGAATATTTAGTCATTTATTAATATCTAGAGTAGATTAATTATCTGTGGTCTTTACTGTTAACTCCTATAACTTGTACAGTGTTTTCCTCTAAAACACATTCATATTTTTAAATTATTTACCTGTATCTTTTTAATTCATTCTGTGTCAATTTCTGTTTGAGCTGCAGCATTGATACTATTGTAGTGAAACTGATTTCTTTTTTTTTTTTTTCTTTTTGTAGTTCTCTGTGCTGCTTAACAGTGTGGCTACCCACAGCTCAACTCTAGCTGTCCATTTTTCTGAGCCACCCCCATTTTCCCCTTTTTAACTTCTAGGGAAGCCATACTGAGAAGTAGATGTTGGACTACTGACACAAATACAGTGTTAACATTTAGGCTGTGAACTTCTTCCACAACAAATACACCTTCATTCTATTTCCTGCCTTAGAGAGTATGTTCACCATTGAGAATATTGTCAATTTTAATTTGCTGTTTCTTTACTGATTCACATTAATACCTAAAATTAATAACAGACAATACAGTGCTGTTTTTTTTTCTCTCTTAACTTCTACTGTTTTCTTTTCAGACCTCTTTTACTCATAGCAGTGTATGTTGTTCTTTTCTTTTCAATCTTTTGACCTTCATATTATAATATTTGGCCTCAGTGAGTCAAAATCACTTTTTATATTTAAAATGATAGACTGGATACTGTTGTACACCTTCTTGGAACTGTTGAAGCTCTTGGCACGCAACTAGGTCTAGTGAGGATACACTGACATTTCTGCTTTAGGGAAAACATTTACTCTTCCAACACTTTGTCAAACTCTGTAGCTATCGTGCTATAGATAGAACAATTTAATTTCTTCCTGTGGCTTTTTTGTCTCTTGCTACTGCTTGAAGCTTGTTCCCCCGTTGATGGAACTTCTGCAGCACCTTGTTTCTTGTCCTGTAACTTTCTCTTTTGCCCTTTCTGGTGATATCAGAACCGGTTCCAAGGTGCTGGCTTTGATCCTCTCCTTACTGAGGCTCTAGGAGAAGTCAGTGCACTGGATTTGCAATGAATCCCTCTATAATTTTTTTTTTTTTTTTTGTCTGTTAGGTTTGTGTGATTTATATACAATGCTGTTTTCTTCCTATTCCTGCTGTCATCATCTGCTTTAATAGTGTGGTGATCACGACAAATGCTATTATTAGTCTCATATGCTTTCACAGTATGGAACCATTATCATGCTTGTGGAAAAAAGGGAATTGAATAAAGGAAACATATAGGTTTCAGAGCGAGAGGTCTATGAGTCACAGTACTTGATTCTTCTGTCTTTAACTTCTTAGACACCTCCCCCCAACAGTGTAAACTACCTTATGAAATTTCTGTGCTGCTTTTCATATTGATTTCTGTGATATGAAGCTATTCCTTGAATAATTCAAACAATTGTATCCAAGATTCTTTTTGTTAAAAATCAAACTCTGAATTGTAATCCATGTTAATTACTGTTATCTAAAGATAATAGCCCTAAATAATGGTTACGCTGTGGTTGGCTTCTCATGTGGCTTCTCATTTTGATTACAAAATTCCTTTAGAGTGAATTCCCTCAGATGGATGACACATTGAATTCTGAATCTATATCGATACAAGACAGATTTTATCTAAATTTATATAATATATATTGGGGGGAAAAAAAGAAAGAGTTCTTCCTAGGACCTTAAAAAATGAATATGGCATTTTATTACTAATAGCATAATTTCTGTCATAAAAGTCGTTTCCCTCTTATGCCTGTTTTATCCTGAATTAGTAAGATGCTTTATCAATATAATAGAAGTGAAAATGTCCATTACAGAATATATTACCAGGAGTTTCTTTACTAGTTCTGAAGTTCTCTCATATCCAGTGCTAATGGAAATTTGTCTCAGTTGTCAATGTCAAGCCAGGTACCTAAAACGTCAATGAGAAAAGAAAACTCAATCCCCAAATATTTTGGCAGACATGTCTAGCAGATTATATAGACAACCACAGATCTGCTTTGAGGCATTTCCAAGACACAGTATATTTAGATTGGAAAAAGCACACAATTAATTTTAGCTAGTTTAAAGGTACAAGTCCTTTGGAAGATGGTGGTAGGTGTGAGACTGGCTCCCAAATGTGGAAACACATCTCATGTGTGAAGTACACTAGCATAACCATGTTAACATGTTACAAAGTCCATATTTCTTTCATTCTCTTTACAGGAATAGTAGTTCTTTGTGTACATTTTGAGATTCTTATTTTTTTTTTTTCATTTTTATCATTCCCTTGATTAAGTTGGTTATTAATGTAATATAAACGCAATTATGGTCCATTGAGTTATAACTGATTTACAGATGACCTAAAGTGACTACTCATTATGTCTACTATATTTATTATTAGAAATGTCATAGAATCATAGAATGGTTCAGGTTAGAAGGGACATTAAAGATCACTTAGTTCCAACTCCAAGCTGAACAACCCCAGCTCTCTCAGCCTGTCCTCATAGGAGAGATGCTCCAGCCCTCTGATCATTTTCATGACCCTCTGCTGGAATTGTCCATATCCTTCCTGTGCAGAGGACTCCAGAGCTGGACACAGTACCACAGGTGGGGTCTCACAAGAATGAAGTAGAGAGTCAGAGTGACCTCCCTCAACCTGCTGGCCATGCTGCTTTTGATGCAGCCCAGGATGTGGTTGGCTTTCTGGGCTGCAAGCACACATTGCTGGCTCAGGTTGAGCTTCTCATCAACCAATACCCCCAAGTCCTTCTCCTCAGGGCTGCCCTCAATCCATTCTCTGCCCAGCCTGTATTTGTTCTGGAAATTGCTGTGACCCAGATGCAGGACCTTGCACTTGGCCTTGCTGAACCTCATGAAGTTTGCATGAACCCACCTTTCAAGTCTGTCTAGGTCCCTCTGGATGGCATCACTTTCTTCCGGTGTTTCAACTACGACACTGAAGTTGTTGTCATCAGCAAACTTACTGTGAGTGCACTCAATGCCCCATGAGTTTCATTCTTAGTTAAGACGGATTTTCTGATAGCTCCGCTTGTTTTCTTAAGTATTGAGATAGACTATTCTTGTACTTGGAAAGTGTTGTCTCTAAAGATCTGCCAGCTTTTATGAGCTCCTTGGCCCTTCAGGGCTGTCTGCCACATAATACCACCTACTAGTTTTCTGAGTAAGGTGGTGGCAGCTATAACTAACTTTGTAGTTTCCTTGTTCTGCACTTTGCTTTGTAGTGCTTTCGTATTTGTTTGTTGTTTATCAATATTTTGTGTCTTTTAATTCTGAGTGAAAATGCATGACTTTTTTACCACAAAGCAACTATTGACTTTGACTTGCTGGGTGAGAAGCACCGTTAGTTAACTCTGGCATCAGAAATCTGAAGCTTAGAACTTACTTTTGTAATAATAAAATGATGTAACAAAACTAGAGAGTAAACATCATTTTCAGTCACACGTCATTGCTTTTTCCTTAAATCAACAACTTTGCCAAGGTAACTAATGATTTGGCAAAATAAGGGGATTCCATGAGCCTGCACTGCATTATTATGTATTGAACAGATGTAAAAAGTTCATGGTGACTTAGTTTGCTATGGTTTATTTCTAAATAAGTAGGTTTTTTTAAAATTGTGTAGCTGAACAGGAGAAACGACAGATTGTTCATGGCCCTGATGAATACCCACAGGAATGAAGAAGGGGAAAAGAGATCTGTTACCACCTGTGTGCATGACACCACTTCAGGATGTTCTTTATACTTGTTTCCCTTTGATGTTATGGTTGGTTTGACATATAGGTCTTGCTAAAATACCAAGGTGTGATAGTATAAGCACACCTAGTAAAGAGCACTGGGAACTCCTACAGAAAACAGGAAGTCTCAGGGTGTTTTCCCAAAAGCAAATATCATTCCATACTACCTCCAGTGTAGGCCAATGTCACAATCTGGCCCTTCTACTTTTAATTCTAAAGAAGTTACTTTGTGTCCCTCCTGAGATTTATCCCTTGCATACATGTATTCTGTGCACTTCTGGACTCAGATTTACACTCTGTGGGTGATCTTCTGCCACCACAGGCCATTGTACATTTTGTAAAACACAGTGGAACTGATAAAAGGGAAAAAGGGCATCCAGGTGAATTGCCAGAAGCAGACCTCAGGTTTCATGAGCCTCCTGAAAATAACACAGGGACAAGAATATACTTTTCCCCCTTGATGCTAGTGTACCATAATGTGACTACCTGAAACTCCTAAGGTTCTGTATTTTCAACCTTAGTATTCTTTGTTTAAAGCTAGCTCGCAATCAGGAGAATATTGTGGGAAGTCTATTAAGGAAGAAACATCATCCTTGCCAAAATCCACAGTTACATTCCTCCTTACCTAAATAGTGAACTGTTTGAACACAAATGGCTTTCGTGTAGTATCAGAGACTCTGTGGTAGGTGAACACCTAAATGCCTAGATAAACTTACAAATGTATATAAATGTTTATTCCAACTGTGTTCCTAAATAGATTTTTCAAGGGAAGAAAACTAGATAGAATTCCTATCCTAGATAGAATGCACAATGAAGAAAAGTTTGTTTTGAACTTGGCTCTGTAATTAAATTGGCAAAACAAGAAAAGTGTGATTTAAAACCCAGACATTATAATAAATACTGCAGGGGAAAAGTGCTTTGTCACCTGGAGAATATTTCAAATGTTGATTCCTCAGGAGGATTGCTGCATGATACTTTTAATATACTGTCAGATAAAAAATTTTGCAAAAATTTTGCTTCTCTCATTGAAAGATTATTTATCTGTTGTCCATTTACTATTGAGCAATACTTTACTGGGATGACTTCAATTCCATTTCTGAAAGTTCTTATGTAGATATGAAATACTTGCTCAGGTAAGCAATGTTTGTTGATTTAAATGGAAATAGCTTGCTTGAGTAAATGACTGCATGTTAGACCAGTTGTTCCTCTATTTTCTTAGTCTTTTATTCTGTCTGTAAATCATCAAACATGCATCTGTTCACTCTTAGATGACTAAAGAAAGAAAAATATTTTGTTCTTAAAACCTGCTGACACAGATTTTATCTGATAGGCATTTCCTGATTCAGTGGGATTTCCAAATTTATGAAAATTCTGTGTCAAGTCAAGCGCCGAAGGCTGAGGTCTCTACTGAAATGAAAAGAAAAAGTAGTTACTCTCTGATAAAGTCTTAACCAGTATGTGAATGGCTTTCTTTTACCTAATCTGTGCGTTTTTAATTTAAAATCTTAAGTTACCGGTAAAAAGAAAATATCTGCTGAAAAAAAATGCCAGAAGGCCTGTCAGTCTGGAGGTTGGAGCCTAAAATCTAGGCCAGGAACCAGAAGCATCCTTGAAAAGTGCAGCTGGCATCTTTGAAGTACAACCAGGGGATGTAGAAGCTAGAGACACCCTGAGATACTACCAATAAGTGCAAAAACAAGGAAGTGAAACAGCAACTACTCATTTGAGAAGATGGAAAACAGTATGGAAAAACAAAATTGCTCTGAAAGAACAGAAAACATCTCCTGTTGGATGCTGCAGGTGAAAAATTGAAGCAGCATCTATGTTTGCTCAAATTAGTATGTCCTATGGCCTCTTATGTTATAAAAAGGACTTAATTTTTATCCCAAATGAACCCTCTCTGTCTGAGAACATTCTGTGCTGAACGTATATTCACTTTTCTTTCAACAGGCTGAATTCACCACAGGGGCTTTCTGGCAGAGCTTGTACTCTCTCCAAGGACTCCTCAGCTGACTCCAGATTCTGTGACACAGATCACCTCTGAAGGGAGGCTCTGTCTGTCATCTTACTGCTACCCCTTTGGACCACCTTTTAGAGTGTTTGGTTTGTCCTCCCACCTCTGGAACATTTGAGTTCACCTCTGAGATAGGCTTGTTCTCCCTTTTGAGGTGGTTTGGTTTCTTCTGAAATCTAATTCACTTGTTATCGATTTATCTTACATAGGTAATATTTATCTTGCATCTTTTATAGATATTTCTATATATCTATATATATATCCCCATGTAACTAATCTGTAATAGTATAATAGTTGCTGTTATGTCGTTCATAAGTTGCTTCACTAATGGTAAGTTTATTGCAAACTGTAATGGTATACAACTACTTGGTTGTTGCTATACAGTTTATTACTGCTACTATTGATTGTTCCTATACCTTTAATATTATATTATTGCTGGTAGTAATTTGTAATAGCTTGATATATATGTATATATATAACCCACATATACGTAAAGTTTGCTGTAGTAGTGCTGATTTAACTAATGATTTGTGTGGTATTTGTGGTAATAGGTAATAAAATAGAGAAATTTTGAGGATAAAGCTGTGTCCTTGTGTATTTAGGAATCTTTTAAAAACAGGGTAGTCTTCTCTATACACAGCAGATCAGGTAACAGTTTAGGTTGTGACTGTCGCAGATGATTATATGAATTTTGTATTAGATTCAAACTCTTGATTTTTTAAAACCAGACATATTAATATATTTTAATTAATAACTTTTCTGGAAGATTCTTTATCTGTGCTGTCATGTCGCAATGACATTGAGACAGATATCTTGCTGGCACTGGTCTGAGTGAAAGAGTTATTACTTTGCACTAGGGCATCTTTTAGGTCTCGTGCCAGTTCTTTTTTGGGATACCAAGTTAATCTGCTATGTTAAATCCATTCTGAAAATTCATTTATAGTTTTAGGAAGCCATCCAGCAATACAATCAGTTACTTTTTGATAGATATAAATTCTTAAAAACCTAGTGACTTTATTTTCTCCATTAACAAGGCATTTCCTTCTGGTGTTTTTTTTTTTTTTTTTTAAGTATCTGAAAGAAAGTACAGTGACGTTCTTCATAGCATTATGTACCTTAAAGATATGAAAGGCATTTCTGGATATAATTTGTTAGTACTGGGAATGAAAGCCATTGGTGAAGCATCTAAGCAGTGTAAAGAATTTTCAGAACTTGTGTTGCAAGACCCTTGGGAGATTTCCTTCTTCCATTACACTTGAACTCTGTTACTTTTCACCATATTTTTACATCTAATGAATTCTTTGACCTAAGAGAGAAAACCAGCTACAGCTGTGAACCTTATTTTGTGACTAGCTTTCCTTTCTTTCAACTGTTCTAATCCTCACTTTGTTGGGAAGAACAATGAAATTGCCTGCAAGTCTCCATCAATATAGAAGTTAACATTAATACTTATTTTTCATCCTGGAACAGTGACTCACTGTGATTTTGACTTGCTTACTCCAGTTAACTTTGATCTGCTTTATTTTCTGTCTTTATTTTTATTCTAGATGCTGTGGACACCCCTTCACCTATGAAATTCATGTAATAATTTTCAAATTTTTATTTTAAAAAAATAAATGGGGAGCTACAGGTGAAGATAACTAGGATTCCTTGATTTGTTGTAGAGAGAGTATGTTACTAGAAACGTCTGAACCATATTTTCAAATAAGCATGGAATATAACATAAAGATATGTCTTTCCAGCCTAGGTGTGTTATATGGTAAGCTAAAACCTCTTACGAAGCTGCCATGAGCCAGCACTGTGCCCTGGTGGCCAAGAAGACCAATGGCATCCTGGAGTGTATTAGAAGGGGTGTGGTTAGTAGGTTGAGAGAGGTTCTCCTCCCCCTCTACTCTGCCCTGGTGAGACCCCATCTGGAATATTGTGTTCAGGTCTGGGCCCCTCAGTTCAGGAAGGACAGGGAACTGCTGGAGAGTCCAGCACAGAGCCGCAAAGATGCTGAAGGGAGTGGAACATCTCCCGTACGAGGAAAGGCTGAGGGAGCTGGGTCCCTTTAGCTTGAAGAAGAGGAGACTGAGGAGTGACCTCATTAATGTTTATAAATATGTAAAGGATAAGTGTCAGGAGGATGGAGCCAGGCTCTTCTCAATGGCAGCCAATGATAGGACAAGAGGCAATGGGTGCAACCTGGAACATAGGAGGTTCCGCTTAAATATAAGGAAAAACTTCTTCATGGTGAGGGTGACAGAACACTGGAACTGTCTGCTCAGAAAGGCTGTGGAGTCTGCTTCTCTGGAGATTTTCAAAACCCGCCTGGATGCGTTCCTGTGTGAGCTGATCTAGGTGTTCCTGCTCTGGCAGGAGGATTGGACTAGATGATATTTTAAGGTCCCTTCCAGTCCCTGATATTCTGTGATTCTGTGAATAACATGAGACTTCTGCAGGGCCAAACAAATAGCTCAGTGTCTAGTCCTCAATTCTCTTATATGTCTTAGAAAATGCTCCTCTTTGTTAAGTTCTTTCTGTGGAAAAAAAGACAAGAAATTAAATCAGAAAAGTTGTCAAGATGTATGTTTTTAGAAGTTCCTTTAAAAAGAAATTCCTGCAGGGTTAGAGAAAAATAGTTAATGTTCCAAGAGCTCTTATCCTGCTGTCATTTAGTGCCTTGAGAGTGTTATTATACTTCCACATGTTCTTAATCCCTGTATCTTCTCTGATTTGGATTTACAAGGTTGAAATGGAAAGCATTTGCAAACATGATCTCATGTCAGCTGAAAAGTCTGAAGAGAAGATTTTATCATATCACATTGATATAGTCTAACAAATAAGAAGGAGAATAACTAAGCAGAAAACATTTTCTAGTGTCAATCATTCTTTTATTTTGAAATATTCTTTATCTATTAACATGAATGAGTTAGGCAAAAAGCAAAACGTTAAATGCTCATTCTAAGATATCAGATTTTAATAGATAGAAAAGTTGGAAATCGTATCTGATTCCTGGGTTTTGTTTTGTTTTGGGTTTTGTTTGTTTTTTAAAATCAGAGCCAAAGTCAAGCTTCTGCAGATAACCTTAATTTATTTTCATTGAAGAGCTATGATAATAATAGTAAAATGGACACTTACATTTTTCTATATATTTGAATATTTTTTTCCTGAAAGTAGATGCTATGTTTTTTGAAGATAAGTATTTCTCTCCACAAGACCCAAACTGAATGTTCTGTTGAAAGGCACTGGACTAAAGGCTGTGGAAAGCACAATTCTGTATTTAATTAGTACATAGAACTCAAGTAATAGCATTTTTGAGTTTTTCTTTTTTTTTTATACTGTTCTACTATTTACTCTCAGTTCTGCTCTGGGGTGACCATCTATATTTCAAGAATTATGGTTTATCTACATATAAACATCAAGTTTAAATCAACTTGCACTTCGCCAATTAAGCCAAAGTACTGAATGTCTTGAAAGATAAACTACCCTGCAGTCTTTGGCTTCATCAATGAAAAGGCAAGCTGGTCACAGGTTATGGCTTTGTATGAGATCTTTTTTTCCAAGACAAAGATTTAACATGGGCCACAAAACAGGCATTAGAAGACTGTACTGGCTAAAGTTGCTGTCATTTAATTTTGAGTTAGTTTATTTGTAATACTGTTATACCAAGAATCAACAGGATCTATTATTAAAATTATTCCCACAAGGAAGGATGGGTTGAACACCAAAGACTATACCATATGATTCAGATAGTTTGGATGCATGTAGTATACTGTGTAGTTATTGATGTACAGTTCTTTCTTGCAGGCATAAGCTTTGATGTTTGTTCTCACCATGTCACTAATCAAATTCATTCTGTTCTAAATTTAATATGCATAGTAATCTTTCCACTTCCATGGATATGGATTCTATTTTTATTTAATCTACACAGATTTTATAAATAAATCTTAATTCCTATATTAAGAAAGGGCTGGTTTAACTTTGTTTGTTTATATGCAGGAAGAAATACCTTATCTGTGATTTTTTTTTTTATAACGTAGTTTGTAAGATGTGGAGATACTAATGCTAAATTTATCTATTTATACTCCTGGATAATCTGTTGTGTGGTTTTGTGCATTGCTGACCTATGATGTTCAGAGGGTTTTTTCCTGAACGAAACCTGTTGTTTAGTCTTACTATCACTAGAGCTTGTTATCAGTTTTCCTGCTCATTCAGCTGCAAGGTTCAATCCCTGTCCATCAAGTTTCCTTAATGCCCCATGTCTTTACTTGCCTGAAACTGTCATAACATAACTATCATTTTTATTTAGCAGCCTAATCTGGTTTTAGCTTAGAAAGATAATAGTTGATCATGTAGGTATGAACATTTATAGCTTACTTTGTGCTATGGTGAAGTATTTAGTATTTAGGAGACTGAAAAATAAAGGAAGAGCAAGAGTAAACCAAAAAGGGAATGTTGTGGAGCACAATATAACAGGAAAAAAAAAAACCCTAGATTTTTCTAGACAAGATTTCTAATAAAATTCCCTTTCTAGGAAGTGAAATAAAATGAACAGTTAACTTGGTGGCTTGGTCATCTGTAGAAAGGGATATTGGAGATTAAGAAATTTCTTCACCTGAGAGTGCATGGACTACCTAAACACTGGGCCTCATCATGCTGGTGTAAGTACATGTCAGGTAGTCATTCTTTCTTTCATTTATGAGAGGATGGACAAGCAAATTCTCTTTACCTCCTGAATCATATTTATCAGAACAGCTGAGTTGACAAGGAAGAGAAAGGTCAAGAAGCATTGGAATATACAACGGTATGAATTGGAAGCAATCTTTATATTGGTACGGTATAAAATCGGTATATAATGATAGCTTGTGGTAGTCACTGCCTCTGGGTCGTGAGTTGCTGACAGTTGATTCCAGAAATAATATTCCATTCACCATTTTCTCAGAATACGGGGTTAGTTAGTAGTACCAGTTATTCAAGTAGGCAAAATAGACATTGCATCCAAGAAATTATTTCTAAGAGAGAAACATAACTGAACAAGGAGGCAGTTATGGCACATTTGAACTTGTTCAATATATACCGGTCTATAAAAATGACTTCTGGAGTGAAGTACTGCATACCAGAAATAGGACAGGTTCAATCATGTGCTCAACTTAGAATGCTGATTTTTCCAAAAGAGAAGGCTGGTCTGAGATTGCAGACATGCACACAATTGCATTTGTGCATAAAAATTTGGTATTTGTACATGAAATCATTCCATATGTACATAACATTTTTGGGAATCACAAGTCAGTCTCCAAGTTCTTGAATGTAATCCTTAATATCATTTCCCAATATACAGCTCCTTCAGAAAGAATGACAATTTCTAATAATTTTTCAAGGTAAGCATTTGCATAACAATGGATTTTTAAAAATTGTGTGGTGAGATTGTCACTGTGACTAGATTCTGACTTAATTCTAAAACAAGACTAGAAAGCAATATGTTGAGAAAATGATCTTTTAAACTGGTAACACTGAAAATAAAAATTATACTGGCATTTCTAAAACAGAAATTACAATGATTTCATTTTATTTATCCAAAATATATACTTAATTTTATGTCTGGATTCATAGCAATCTTTCAGATATTTTTGCTTTCAGGTTGTTTCTTAGTGGCCACATTATTTTCAGCCATATTTCACTCTTCATTTCAGTGGCAGTCACTGCTGACTCTGCTTCCTTTTCTCTCCAGGAAATTACGTCGTTAAAAAATTGAGAGTTTTATACTCAGTTAAAGAGTCAGGACCTTTCCTGTGCCACCTTCATGATAAACCAGATGACCAGAAGTGGTTACTGTTAGGGGTTGAAGGGTTACCCCAGTTTAGGCCATGGAGTTCTTAGGCTGAATGTAATGTAAGATCTAAAATAGCTTTTAGGTAGGAAGTCTTCATTGTTAGCATCTTTCACATTTCATTAACAGAATAGGCTGTGGCTTTTGAGCTCAATATTGACCTAAGTAGAGAATTTTGGGCCTCTTTGCCTCTGTTGTGTGTCCTACCCGAAAAACCTGGTGCTGAAAACCAGAGGAAGATGTTATTACTATTTGAATCTTTTATCTTATGATAAAACTTTTCTATCTGTTTTTAGCTCATGTTATTTTTATGTGATATCACATTGATGAGAAATAAATAAATAAAAGGAATTTTTAAAAATAGTTATACAAATTCCCATTATTGTCCCTTCTATTTGAATTTTCTATTTAAATTGTGTCCAAGTTGATCTTGATAAAAAAATCACGATAATTAATGCTCTGAACGTTTGTTGCCTGTTACCTGCTAACACCAGAAATTAATGCATTTCTTATCAAAATGGCTCTAGTTATTTGTCAGTTGGTAGAGGACATGTGAGAATTGCCATGTAAATGTGACTTGTCCTTTAACTGTTGAACTACAATGTTATCAACTACTATAGAAGTTGCACCATATAAAAGAAGCAAAATACAGTACCAGGCAGGACATGTTACACGACATGTGTCCTCTGCATGACAAGAGAGATTTACTTTCAGTAAGCTTTTTGAGAAAACACATTGCTGATAAAACTTACTGTTTTGTGCTACTGACAACCTTCCATTTTCACCAAATATAATAAATTTTTGAGGTTTTTTCTCACACACAGCACTTTACTGGTTATGGTACTGTAGGAATTTTTTGCTGCCAGGGCATGCTGCTGGATCCTCTTAAGCTCGCTGCCTACCAAGACCTCAAAGTCCTTTTTTTAATAGGTTTTTTTTTATTTTTTGGTGTCATGGTTTCGAGTAAATTCTGTCTGGAAGAGTTAAAGGAGCATATAAAAAGCACTATGAAAAGGAACCCATAGCTAAGGAATATTCCTGTATGTCCTATGGCCTTTCTTCCTGATACTGATTTTCCTGGAGTAATTTCATTATCTGATAGAGAACTTTCATTATCTACGGAATGATGATTTTCCTACCTGTTAGATGGAATGAATAGTTGGGCCACATTCACATAATTTCTATTTGTGCTGTCTCCTGGGATAAGACAAGGAGGTGTCGTTTAAGAGCAGAATAGCTAAAAGAATCTATATTGGCAGAAAGAAGTTATAAGCAGAAGAGGAAGTCCAACCACTCTGTGCTTATGGATATTTATAGCTCTATAGTTTAACGTATCTAATAAATGAACAGTGCTCTGAGAAAAAGTTATTTAAAAAACCCAAAACAAACAGTCCCCCACCCCTGCCTCTGGCTCCCATTAAGGAAAACAGTACCTGTCCCAAATAACTATTACACAAAACAAATAAGCAATTCTTAATGCTAACACCAATTAATTTGTTGCAAAAAACCTGTTTTCCAGAAAGAGTGCTGGATTTCCACCATTTTTGAAGGACAGTATTCAAAATATGGGATATCTTGTAATTTCCCCATTTTCTTTTCTTTATTTTCTTCTATGACTTTCATGTTGATAGGTAATAAATGCCAAAGTCTTGTGTAGAAATCAGTTGCTTGCTTTCCTCAAATCTCTCAGAATCATGACAGCACATATCTATTCCTCATCACAGTACTGAAAAAAAATGACAACCAACATCCTTCCCACAAGAGACAAATTGTAAATAGAATTGGAGCTTACTCTGAAACTACTTGGAAGAGTAAAACTGGCAATGAAGTGAGTATGAATTTGCACCACTTTGACCTTGAGGCAGCACCCTTGAGAGGCATAAACAGTGAAATGTAGATAGCTAGAAAAATATAAGAGTTGGTGTGGTTTTGAAGGAAGCATGACATTATATTTTTCTATGAAATGTTTTAAATGCTTTGTTTAATAACACATGAAGAAACATAGTATAGAAATTTCATTGTAGGCTTTGAATTGAATAATGCTAGGTTTTAAAAATTATTTCATTTTATATTTAATTTCTAGTTTATTTTGCTGTTTCTCCTTACTGTTACGATACATGTTATATGCTGCTTTCATTAAGTATTTAGTGGTTGTCTTAAAGAAAACATTTTATGGTTTCCACATAAAGAACCAGAATCTGTAATAATTGTCTTGTCGTCATCCAGGTAATTCAACTTGAAAGAAGAAATGTTAGGTATGCCTTCTTACGTTCCAGACTTCCAGAACATTAAGATGCACACAGCAACTCAAGATACATGCTCATGCAAAATTGCTTATATTAAAATGGCCACTAACTCCAGTGAATAAGGATTCATAATCCTTCTCTGTGTCTGCTCATATGTTTATTCTCTCTTAAAGTGAAAGCCAGTTGCTGATAAGCTCCATGCTGGAAAGAAAGTCTGAAGACTGAAATGCCATTTGTTATGAAAGTAGGTACTTGACATAGAAAGATGTACATGAAGGACCAAAAGGAAAGATGTATATCTGTCCGTCCATCCATTCCTCCATCCGTATGCTACTTCCCTTTCTGCCCTTTTCCTGATATGCTCAAAGCTTTCTCTCTTTTTAAGTTCTCTGCTTCAGTCTGAAGGGTATAATGAGATTTTTTTAACCCATTCTGCAAATGAGATGGCAGTTTCTCAGTTGTAGTCCATGAAAGCTACTATTGCAGATTGATTGTTAACATTTTCCTAACAGACAGTTTCATCACACAGTAGGATCTTCTTTCCACTTCACAGACTTGAAGTTAAAAATAAACTGTAGTTTGCACAGTTGTTATTATGTTTTCTCTTAGCATGTGACTGATATTTGGACAAAAATGCATTTTACTTCCCCTTTCATTTTTTTCCAAAATTTCGATTTTGTTACTGAGTGTTTCTGAAGAGTGTACATTAATCATGTTTCTTCTTCTTCTTGTCTTTCAATACATTTTTGTCAACTCTTTTGGAGATACTAAGAAAACAATGTTACATACCTGCCCACTGATCTTTGTTTTGCTATACTCGTTTATTTGAAAATAAAAGCTAACCTACTTGTGCTGACAGATTTAGCTGGCCATTTGTTTAACGGAGCCTTCAGCTGTTCAACCATTTACTATTCTAGCTGAAGACAGCTTGTGGCATTTTCATCTGCCAGGCAATAATCACCGTTACCTTATTCTGTGCTACTTGTTATCCATGCCCAATGTTTTGAATTTATTTGTTAATACAGAAAAACTCAAACATTATTAGGCTTTTTAGACTTTAAGAAAGATATAAAGACTTTAGAATATAAGAAGGGTAGATAAAATGAACACTAGTCCAACTATCACATTCAAATATTTTTAAAAAATATTTTAAATAACATTCACATTTTTGTTCAATAGATACGTACTACAAAAATATTCCTGGAAGGTTTTTCAAGTAAAATTGCCAGATCCATGCTGTCTGGAGGATTCTGTCACCTAGGAGCACAAAAACTGCAATGATTAGGTTTTAGTACCAAACCAAGAAAGAAGCCGGATTTTAGAAGTCGGCATGAATACATCAAATACAGCTAAGAGAGAAATATGCATTAGAGCTTATGTACCTGTAAGCAAGTTTTTAGTCTTTCCTTCACGTTTTATGGATCTTTGTGTGAAGACATGATGCTTTGTTTTGAAGAAAATGTCTCTAAGACATTTTAATTTGCTACAGGCTTCCAGTGGAAGGGTCTAATGACAAAAAAAAAAAAAACAACAAAAAAAAAAACAAACCCAAAAGGATAACTTTACTTACAGTAATCTACTGAATGCTGCAGTTAGGCTGCTTACAGTACAGTATTGGAACAGCACATTTATATCTATATCTCTGAGTACCTTTTCACTTTGCTATAATCTATTGTGTAGACATATACCATTTTCAGATCTTTGGGACCATATGTTTCTTGTTTAAGAGAATGTAGGTAGTCAAGTGTGATATAGATGAGTGCAACACTCATTGTGCAACCATGGCACATCCAGTGTGTGTTGTTCTTTTTACATGCATCAGGTCTGTGAAACAGCACGAAACATACCGTGTCTTCATCTGTTCTGGAAATATCAGCTCTTTAATTTGGAATAAATTAGCAACCTGGAAAGTCCTCTCTGGGCAGGTAATATCTATGCCATTAATGAGTACAATGGATATTTTATTATTTTCATAATATTTTCATATTTTCACAAATCCAGCACTATGGAGAGATACATTGAAGGAGGCATGAAAAGCTCAATCCAGCCATCAGTATAGTCAACCAGACACTGTTAAAAAGCAGTGAATCTTGCTCTGAAACAACACCTTCCTCTTCATATACTGCTAGCATTGTGCTTGCAATTGCAGACTTTTATTTTGCTAGTACAAAGAACAGTGGAGCTCTTAGTACTGAAAAAGAAACAAAGAAACTTATAAACAAAGCAGATAGGAAGACCATCTTGTACCCATGTTGGGATCTGGTTGGGTTTGGGAAGATATATTTACTTAACTGAGTAAACAATATTTTGCATCCCACAGTGAGAACATGAAACTAAAGGAATTATACTAAAGATCCTGCAAGGCTGCATTTGGCTTAAAACCTGTAGATGCATAATATCAGCATAGTAACAAACCCTCATGTAGCTCAAGCCTGAATAACAAAGCTATTATAATGTTCTTTCTCTGTATGCTAATGTAATTTGTTTAGTAACAGAGCAATTGTGGAGTTTCTCCACAACTGCTTGTATGCCCCATATTAGACACTTTTCATTCCATATTTGGTATAATTCTGGTCAGCAATGCATAGAATGGCATAAGTGGTCAGGAGACTGACATATTGCAAATGTACAAAAGGTAGCAAACTGTGAAAACAGCCAATAGAGCCTAATTTCCATCATCACTGATTTACCAACATTTCTGGTGATATTATGTCCCTGAATTAATTTATCTGAAAGTAACCTTCCTTAATACATCTCTACGAACTGAGTTTGAAGTATTTGCTCTTCTCCAGAGATGCTTCTACATTTCAATTAATACAATTCAGGACTGTATTCTTGATTTCCTTTTGGACCAAGGCTCTTTAGAAGGTGATAGCTTCAAAGTTTCCAGATCCTAACTTCAGTTGGAGTTACTTGCAGAGTTCCTTAAAATTACTCTGGAAATCTGTGACTTAATTAATACTTTCCATGTAACTGCCTTTGACTTGGTCCCTTCAGGGTCCAAATTTAAAATCTCAAAAAATGTTGCATTGGAGTTTTTTCCCCCACATGAAGCTTTAAAAACTCAATGACATTTTAATTGTATTGTGATATATCTCTTTGGAAAAGTGGGGGAAAAAAAAGAGGTCGAAACTTGTTTTCTCCCACAGAAAATTTGAGTTTTGATAAAAGTATTTTTTTCTGTGAGAATTTAATTTTGATGACAACAGTTCCCCTTATAGCATAACTTTTTACCATCTTTTACTAAGATCATAGAATGGTTAGATTTGGAAGGAACCTAAGATTAGAGTTTAGAGGTTAGAGTTGAAAGATCACCTAATTCCAACCCCTTGCCATGGGCAGGGACTCTTCCCACTAGACCAGGTTGCTCAAAGCCCCATCCAGCCTAATCTTGAACACTTCCAGGAATGGCATATCCACAACTCCTCTGGGCAATTTTTCTTTCAGTTTTAATTTTTAAACTGTTTACCTTCATCCTATCAACTACACTCCCTGATAAAGAGTCTCTCCCCATCTCTCCTATAAGGCCCCCTTTAGGTACCAGAAAGCTGGTATATGGTCTCCCTGAAGCCTTCTGTTCTCCAGGCTGAACTCTCAGCCTATCTTCAGAGAATAGGTTCTCCAATCCTGTGATCATCTTTGTGACCATCCTCTGGATTTTCTCCAACAGGTCCTTGTCCTTCTTATGTTGGGGACTCCAGAGCTGAATGCAGTACTCCAGGTGGGGTCTCACAAGAGTGGAGTAGAGAGGCAAAGTGACCTCCATCAACCTGATGGCCACGTTGCTTTTGATGCCTTCAAGTGCACATTGCCGGCTCATGTTGCGATTCTCATTAACCAACACCCCCAATTCCTTCTCCTTACGGCTGCTCTAACTCCATTCTCTGCTCAGCCTGTATTTGTGCTTGGGATTGCTGTGACCCAGGTGTAGGATCTTGCACTTGGTGTGGTAGACCTTCATGAGGTTTGCACAGGCCCACCTCTCAAGCCTCTCCAAGTCCCTCTAGATAGCATCCCTTCCCTCCAACATGTTGACTATGACACACAGCTTGGTGTCATCAGCAAACTTGATGAGGGTGCATTCCATCCCACTGTCTGTGTCACTGACAAAGATGTTAAACAGTGCCAGTCCCAGTACTGAGGAATCCCACTCATTTCTGGTTTCCACTTGGACATCAAGCCATTGACCATTGGTCCATCAAATCCATCTCTCCAATTTAGAGACCAGCGTGTCATACAGGACAGTGTCAAATGCTTTGCACAAGTCCAGACAGATGATGCCTGTTGCTCTCCCCTTATCCACCATTAATAAACTCATGAAAATACTCACATTGGGATAGAGACAAAACATAAGTAATCAACCAGGCAAAAAAGTTGTGGTTTTAATCTTAAGCATAGAAACTGTTCTTAACTATTGTCTGGAAATAGCAGTAGTGGTCAGGGTTGCTGGAGCCAAACCTTGGGTTTGTATAACTAACTTAACGCTGACTGTTCTGGTAGTATAAAGTTGAAACTAATTATGAGAGTAATACCATTTGTGTGCAATCTGATCTTTCATTATCATCAAAGTAAATGTCCAGTTATTGCTAATTCTAAGAGCCATCTATCTAGTGCTTTTTTTTTTTTTTTATTTCCCTCCCCCCACCTCCCCAGGATTCTATTTTCTATTACATGGATCCAGGTGTTTTAGATGTTTTCAACACAGCCAGATTTTCAGGATGAGCAGAAATAGTGTAGTAAAACACAGTTCTCATCTACAAATTTTTACTGACCATCCCAGTTCCATTTGCCATGAGTGAATGTCTAGAGCAATGCCCCTAACAAAATACAGTGGCTTGCTATTCCTTCTAGTTTGTTTCTCATCGCATATGCTGCCTGCAGATTCTTATCTGTGTCCTTAGGCTCAGTTATGATGACAAAACTTTGATCTTCGATATCCCTTTTGCCAGAAACATCCTCTGTGGAATTTTCAAACTGTGTTTCTTCTTGAAGAATTATGTTTTGAGATGTAATTGAAGATCTGCAGGTATCATCTTCTTCCTATTTCCTACATCTTTTTTATCTTCTATTACACCATTTTCAGTTAGTTTTATTTTTAGGAGCATTTCTTTTTGTGATCCTCTGTGACTTGTACACGGGGCATAAGATGTCAGTTTTCTTAATCACTGTGATCAGTTTGCTTCATACTAGGATGAATTTGTCTTCACATTTTATTTTCTAATTAAAATTAATATACAAAATTCAGACCAGCTGTAAGTATTGTATGATAATTTCACTGGACACATTAGATCTGGTGACGCACCAGAGTTGTTCTGACTTGACAGAAGGTCAACACAAAAAAAAAAAATCAAACCTTTTTGTACTGCTGCTGTTGGTAAAACCACTCAGTGACAAAAATAGAAATGCTCTCATCTATTTAGTATGAAATTAAGGGTTAAAGATGCCTGAATTGTTATTATATATACTGGTTTTATTACAGAGCATACGTTTATTAAATCTAACAGTTAGCTTCTAAATTGGATATTTTTTGTACAAGCAGCTGAAAATAATTCTTAATGTAAGTGGTAAATATGGTTCTGATCAGGAGCTTTAAGCACTGTATTCTTCCTCTCTAGTGGCCAAACTCCACCCCAAGTAGTAATCCCTTCTTTATAAGAAGAGATATCAAATCCCCTCCAACTGTTTTCTGTTGAGAAAAAACTGTAGGCATCTTCCTGCCTCCCATAGAAGATACAAGATCTCAAATTCTAATTTTTTAAGGCTTTCAGAGGCTATGCATTACTTGGATTATTATATACTTTGTTTGGATTGTTCTCTCCTCTATTTCATTCCCTTTCCTGTACATTATCTTGCAATGATTTGTGCGTATTTCCTACCATGTCATTAGAACACATCTCAGATATTTTCTCTCTTCCTTCTGTAAAATATCATCACCACCCATGGAACATGGGTTCAGCCTTGGAGCTCTAGATTCTCAAATGGCATATATTTTTGTTGCGCAAAGGCTTTAACATATACCATGCCCTGAAAATACTTCAGAAGCAATTTAGAGCAGCTTTTTATGTCCTTCTGATCTCATTAATTTTAACAAAACTGAGGGAAAATTTAACTGCTGTTTAATGTCAGGCAGGCAAACAGCACTGACACTATGCAGTCTGGGAAGAATCAACATTACTTTTCAGGAGACCTATATTTTGACAAGTAAGTCCAGTGCTCAGAAAAAAGAGCACAGATTCTTGGCACAAATATTTAATATTAAGGTTAAGTTTATGGCCAGGTCTTTTATTCTTCTGTGACAAGGAGGAGAAAGATGACACATTGCAAAGATGTGTAGATGTATACATAACAGATGCCCGTGGAACTTTGAAGAAAAATATCTTCTGCGCTTGCTATAATGCTAGAAAATAGAANTTACCAAGAATCAATACATCCACAGCAACTGAAATGGCTCAGGGAATTTATACTTTCCCTATTTCTGCCATGCATGGAAAAAGTTTGATACTTATGCTGACTTTCTTGTAATTATTCTGATAATGCAACAGCTCATTGAGTTATCTTCATGCATTTCAAGACTCTTTTCATTTTTCAGCGAAAGGTAAAGAAAGGTAGGTTCGATAATTCAGCCTCGTGGTGGATGCATGCTAGGAGCTGAATATTTTCTGGAGAAATAAAGAAGTCAATAGGGAAGATACACTGAAACTAGACAAGAACTGATAACTGTGGGGAAGTCAGTCCTAAATTATGAAAACATAAACAAACAAACAAGAATAAAATAATTTCAAATTAGGTTAACTATTATAGTAAGGCATTTACAGAATCAGAATGTTACTAATAAACTGGGTTGTTCTGGTCATCAGTGATCTCTGGCAAGATCCTCAATCTTCAGTTCCTTTTGTACGGATGATGGGTCCAGAACATACTAGCTGATTTTATCTGGCTGTTCAATCATCATCTGTTCCTTTGAAGTCACAATTAACTAATTTCTCAGTTAAATGTCAGTTCCTGGTTTTATATTAAAAGAATTGTATAAGACACACTGAACACTGAGTGTTTTAGATGAGTGTTTATGTTTTTGTCTCATTGATTTTGTAGACAGTTTTCTCTTCCCTTCGATGTCCCTTTTCTCTTTGAGATGCCTGGTGTGTTGTAGTGGTGTTTTTTTCACAAAGCCAATAAAATATCTCAGCAAGCTTTAAGATGTGCACTTTATTATAACAGGGAAATATCTCTCTGTCATGCATGTGATTATAGGTTTCTGTCTCAGAGGGATAATAGTGCATTGGGAATGGAGGTCAAATCAAAATCAAATATATCACATTAAACCTGCAGGTTTCAGAGAGAATGCTGTAGCTTTGTCTGGCTTTCAGATGAAATGGACTGTTTATTGAATGCAAAACTGTAATGCCAAATAAAAAGTGCTTCTTCATGGAGCCATTGACTATGAAGCTGAATTTCTGCACTTAAGACACAGTACCAACTACATAAACTCCCAAACTGCATTTTACCATGTTGTATATTACACAATGAATACTTTTTCATTCTTTCAAACTGTCTTTGCTTAGGTGCTTATCTAGGGTAATCTGTGATTCAGAGATCACTGGATGACTCATTAACTTCACAAAGGTCTTTTTCATGTCACCCAAAATAGAAGAGCA
The DNA here is from genome assembly GCA_013400055.1 of Nycticryphes semicollaris. Classification (NCBI taxonomy): domain Eukaryota; kingdom Metazoa; phylum Chordata; class Aves; order Charadriiformes; family Rostratulidae; genus Nycticryphes; species Nycticryphes semicollaris. Next base: position 448,672 of record VXBJ01004002.1, on the reverse strand, counting down.
CTTAATCCATAAACAAAACTATAACCCTTGGTTTCACAATTTCCTGAACTAACAACTGAAGGTACCTCAGTGAGTCAGGGTGCTACTGAGAAAAATGAACAGAAGCTTCAGTGTTACTGAATCAGTTTGAAATGCTATTTTAGTCACTCAAAAAAAAAAAAAGGTATTTCTCCCTTATTTCACATATAAACTGGTACAGTATGCCAAGAATAACTTTTCTTAGGCATGTGACTCAGAGTAGGGTGGTCTTAGGGGTATGTTGGGTCCTAGATGAATTTGGATAGATTGCCCAAAAAGCTTTCCAACTTGAAAGGAGAAATTTTAAAGGAGGAAATTTGGAGATGTTTACATATTTCAAACAGTAAATGTAAAGAAAACATAATGCAGTGCAAACATGGTTCAGAAGTAAGAAGTATATCAATATAGCACAATATACCTTACATTAAAAGTCATCAGGAAAAAAAAAAAAATTAACTCCGATACTGAAGTGTTTTAGTTTTTGAATCATAAGAAACAGCAGCAGATCACCAACCTGGTATTGGATAAGAATAATTTTCAGAGGCTAAAACTTCAGAAACTGGGGTTAAATTTTGGCTCATTTCAACCATACATGTTATTGTATGAGCATCACAAAAGATTTATGGATCTTTTGACATTTCTTACATCTTCATTTTAAGTTAGTGACTTTACTAAAGACTTTTGTTTTCAAATCCAACAAGTTAGAGATGCTCAGCTAATAATCTGACAGTGAGTCTATGGTTGGATTTTAGCATGCTATCAAGGTGTATGGAAAAAATTCAGGTATCTCAGAGCCTGTAAGTAAATCTGACAACCCAGAAGCAGATGGTTTAAGCAGTTATCAGGTGAGCAATGTATTGTTACTTATGAAGTAATATACCTATTGATCAGTTCAGAAGCACAAAATGTGCTGATAATCTTCTAACTACCTACATTTATTTCAAGTAATCCAAATAAGATAGAGAAAAATAACCTTAGAAAATGTTTATCTTTACTTATAGTGTTGATTATACTTCAGTGGATCAACAGTAAACTATAGTTTTACATTAGAGATAAAGTACAGTTTAAATTTTAGTTGTGTTCATTGTATTTTGCTGTTGTATCTGAACTTAAGGTCACATAGCAGGCCAATGAGACAGCAAAACTTTCTCCTGTGAGAAATTCCTATGGTGTGGAGGGACAGCAATGTAAATTTCAACTTACATTTTAACAAGTTAGGGAAAAAGGACAAGAACATCCTCAGAGAGTTGGAACACGTCTTCCATGCAGAAAGGCTGAGACAGTTTGGGGTTGTTCAGCCTGGAAGAGGCTCTAGAGAGACCTTACTGTGGCCTTTCAGTACTTAAAAGGGTCTTAAAAAATGGGGAGAGACTTTTTACTAGGGCCTGTAATGGACAGAACAAGGGGCAGCAGTTTAAACTGAAAGAGGGTAGGTTTAGATTGGACAAAAGGAAGAAATTTTTTATGATGAGATTGTTGAGACAGCGGCACAGGTTGTCTAAAGGAGCTGTGGATGCCCCATCACTGGAAGTGCTCAAAGTCAGGTTGGATGGTGCTCTGAGCAATATGGTCTAGTGAAAGATGTCCCTGCCCATGGCAGATGGGCTTGGGTAAGTGATCTTTAAAGGTCTCTTCCAAACCAAACCATTCTGTGGTTCTGTGATTCTATGGTAAATTTCTAGATGTGATTCTAAATCACATACTAGTTATTATGTTGAGATGACTGTTACAGAGAGATAACTTATTTCTCTTTCTTAATGTTTAAAAATATGCTTTATGAAGGATGCAAGTGATGAAAGTGATGTGATATCTTTTTAACTGATTTAACCAGCCCCCAATTTATAGCTTCAGCTAGGAGTTCTTCAGAGAACATCTTGATCTAAAATAATCTTGAAATTAATAATGAAATATACTGAAGCATCTTCTTCAGTGAGAAGCAAAAGAGTGCTTTGCCGTAAAACATGTACAACTCTTCACAATACTTCTAGGACAATGACTCCTACTGCTAATTTTTCCATGTTTGGAGAAGTTTCAGGCGAGAAAATAGTCTCGCAAAAGCACAAAAAGCATCTCAGGAGGCGGGTGCTACTTTAGGTGCAAGCATGTAATGCAACATGCAAATATCAATTGCATTGTTACTTTAAAATGGGGCAATCATGTAGAGGTTTCTTTATACGGAAGGTCTCTCTGTTTTTAGTCAACCTGGGGGAAGACACTTTTCCCAGAAAAGCCTATCTAACACCTGTTGAGCTAAACTGAAAAATTACTATTGATCTGAATATGAATGAGATCAGCCCCATACTGGGGAAAATGACATATACATTTATATAATAGTTAATGCAGGAAAGCAATTAGTTCCTTGTTTGATAATTTGGTATAAGGTTAGCAAGTAATCACTAACAATTATTGGGGTAAATTTTTTCCAGAATTCTATGCTGGTTTACATTTTAAAGAGATTTCTTAGTATGTCTATATGTATCACCATTATAATTCGTTTTTATTCACGAAAGAAAATCATTCTAGAAAATGCTATTTCTCACTTGAAGAATTTAAGAATCACACTAAGAGTTAAAAAATAAGGAACTACAAGTCTTATTTAAAAAAAAAAAATAATATATGTATATATATTGTGCCATCATCTTAACCAAATGTAACATGTTACAAAGGTGACCAGAAGATGCTAATATTATCACTTGCAATACCTGAGTAGTAATGAATAGTCTGAAGCCAGCTGGATCTCACTGGTAAACAGTGAGCTTCAAATGCAATAAACATTATTGTACTGATTGAAAATTAACTTGCTGAAGAAGCATGCAATTGTAGCACAAGTAATCACTTCTAAAGAACATAGTCTTCCTGTGTCTAGCTTTGCAATAAGGAATCAAATTAATTGCAGGAAGCAATACAAAACCATAAAAAATATGGTAATATTTAAATCATCATTGAATTCATATAATCTTCTATTTTACAAGGTGCTTTCTAAATTTGAACATAATTTATGCATTGTGTTAGGCCTGGAAAGAAAAAGAGAAAGTCTGTATGCAGGAGCTGGATGTCTTCAAATCTGAGAGGTTTCTTGTTCTGGTAGACTTAGTGGACATATGGGGAATAGGGCCTCCTGTCTCCTGTATGTACTGAACAGATAGAGAACAGATTGTACTGATAGTAGTGATATCTGCTTCATAATCTCACATATGAGCTGTGACCAGTCAATCACCAACACCATGTTCCAACAACTCACCAAGAAACTGGTGGATTGGGAAGGCCCATATTAACTGCAGTGACTTTTAAATCATTGCTGTGATTCCAGCTGACTGCTACACTAATCACTTAATTTGCTGAAAACTCATCACAACAGTTATATATAATAGCTGCGATTTGGCAATATGTTAGTATATAAATAAAAATATAAAGCAGGAAAAATTATAAGAAACCACGTGCTCAAAATGATTCCATATTTTGTCTAAAGATGTAACTATCTTTCATGACACCAGTAATGAGGAAAATGGCAAGTTTTGTGTGATTATTTATACAAATTATTTACTTTTATCTAGGGGACAACAAAACTGATTTGACATAAATGATAATACCATGCAACTTCCCCTGAAAAAGAAACAATTCTTTGCAGGAATGAAGTCTTTCTTGTCTGGATTCTACAACCAGTAAGCTGACTTACAGGAATCTTTGAAATACAGTCTAATCAGATTAACTGAGAGGAAAGATTAGTCCTGAAATGCTAACACTGACAAATTGCAGATAGGTGCTGATGAAAGCCACACGCACTTGCTCTTTGCTGATCTTCTTGTTCAATACGGTACATGACAATGAAGATAAGGAACAGAGACAAAAACACACAAATCACAGATTGTGGAAGTATGAAAAGGTATTGTACCTTTCAGCAGCTCCTCATTGTCATCACATCCATCTCCTGAGGTGTGTGAGATCTTGAGATATCTATTTTCACCTTAGGTAAGCTGCCAAGTGTATGCAAAATGAACAGTGCAGGCATGTCCATCCGGATGGCAAGGCATTCATTTTAGAAGGCATCTTTTTTCAAAAAGACCCAAGCCAACAATGAAGTGCAGGAACACTATAAAATTATTGTGCCTTTTTTTTTTTTTTGACAGTTTTTCTCCTGGTTGTGTGCTAGAATTGAATCTGCTCAATTGATTGCATAGATGTTCTGTTCACTGATGGATGTGAACTTGTAGCAAATACCTAGAAAGGTCTTGTTTTAATTGGTAGGTAGCATTGCTTGTGATATAGACAAAGCATGAGCTCTGCTGTATGTCCTCCAGCAAACTATTACTGGAAGCTATGTCTATACCAGTAGGTAGCATGACCAGTTGCTGTCCCTGGGGGTGACATGGTACAACTTGCATCCCTATAGCTCTTTTCTCTCCTAAAACAGAGTTGTCTTATCTATGCTGTCTATCAAGACCCTGAATACACCCATAGGGCTTAGCTGCCTGTGCTCAGGTCAGTGATGGTATGCAGCTGTACAACCTTGGTTCAGAGTGCTGTGAGAAAGAGCTGTGCTCCCGCTTCCCTTGGGGGTGCACTGAAGTTCACGTCCTCCGCCTTGGACTCTGCCCAAGCTACACTCAGCCCTGCCTGTGCCTGGCCATTCACCCAGCAGAGCTAGCCCCAATCTCTGTCCCTGCACCACTGGCTTAAATGACTGTCTTGACCTGGGACCTTCTTCATCACTGTGGGCTTGCTGTCACGGTAACATCCTGGCTCACCTATTGAGCAACCACTATGGCACGTACAGTGAAAGCATAGCCTGCCCTTACACATTCAGAACCCATGTTTTTCTGAGTTTTACATTGCAGTTTGGAGAAAATATCTAACTAGACTTTATTTTCCATAATATCTTGTATAAGTAATACCAGCAGGTAATTTTCTTAGCAACATGCTATTAAAATAAATATCAGATTTCAGTATAGATTTTATGTTTCTCCCATTTGAAAGTAATCTGAAAAATGTCCTCCTTTTATTCTGCATATGGAAATAAGAATGAATACAAGCTTGAACATTCTCCTTCTTATGTAAAATATAATGTACAGTTTTTTCATGGAGTGCCTTCTAGCTGATATCAATACTGGTGCTTCAAGAAGTAGAAACTGAAGATAGAGAGGCTTCATATATAATTTCAAATGTTTTCTGTCTTCAATGAATAGTTTTGTCACAAGGAGATAAACAGTTCTTTCCAAGGTCTATGAGGTATCCAAAAGAATTCAGTTACACACTAGATTTTCTAGTATTTCTGTTATTTTATCAAGCAGGTTTCTATTGAAGACCTAGAAGGGTTTGTTCATTGCTTTACACTATTAAATATGTTAGCAACTAATTAGATCTAATATTATCATTGACAACATCTGTGGATGGAACAAGAATTGGAGAACTAGCATGCAGTAAAAAGAACAATTGTTTTATTGTTGGTAAAATGGCTGCAAACAAGCAATATGCTTTTTAGTATCATCAAGTGTAAAACTGTATCTTTAAGAATAAAAAATGAAACAATACTTGAAGGATGGAAATTCTATAAAATATTAGGATAAATAATAAGTTGAACTCAAGTTTCCCGTGCAACCCTGTTATTTAGATGTATTCTGAAAGACAGACCAAATTGTATTAAAATCATGTTGAAGTTTTTTTTTTTCTTTTTTGCACTGAAGTAATTGTTTCAGAAATGCTGTGTTAACTTCTTATTGATTCCAGTTAAAAAACCCAACAAAACCAAAACCAATACCAAATATCAATAGCCTGGAGAAATTTCAAAGAACAGCTAAGATTAAGAAGTTAAAGAAATGCAAAATATATCTTATCATGAAAGAATTAAGATACATAATTCATATATTTTATGAAACAGAAGTTAAATGACAATTTTATTAAACAATTTATTAATTGAAAATGCAAGACCTTTCAGATTCATAAGGCACTAGGAGAATGTGCCCCATTGGAACTGAGATGTCTGCTTTATTTATTCACACTTAGTCATATAAAATGTGCCTTCTTTGTTCTTCTCTAACCTTTAAGAAAAGCTGTTGGCATAAGTATATGTGATTATACAACCAAATAAAAAAAGTGAGAGAGATCTTTCTTGACCACTGGAGTCTCAGCTGACTGCACTATTTGCCACATGCCCCTACCATGGTTTTGCTCCAGACTGCTGTGGAGGGTGCGATTCTTTAAACAGTGCAACAGGTTCTACTCCATTTCAGTAGAATGGAATAGAACAAATGCCAAAGAACAAAGGTATGCAAATTACTAATAGGTGAGTCTGCATTGTTGAGAATGTCAACAGACCTGAAATGTCTTCAGGTCAGCTGTCCATGTTTTGACACTTTTCTTTTTGTACAATATCATTATACAGGTAGACATATCTAGTGATTAGCTAAACAGTGACATCAGCTAGTAAATGGTTTAAGTTCTAGAGTTAGTAACCAGATTTATTCTTCATTTTACATTATAAATATTTTACATAGTATCTTAAAGTAAAGGTGAGATATGTCGTACTCAAGACATTTTAGGGACACAGAGGGCTTAGAATCTCAGAATGCGTGAGTTATATTCTATCAGACCTGGGATTGTGGGG
>VXBJ01004002.1:370496-441927 GCA_013400055.1 Nycticryphes semicollaris | reverse complement strand
CAGTCACATATTAGAGATGTCGGCTCTCTTCAGATTTTTGAAAAATATATAAAAATAAACATATTTTACAAGATTCTTTAAGACAATGAATACAATACGGGCATTCTTTGTCCAAGAAAATGAGTCTGTCCTAAGTCAGCTACCGTTTTTGACTGTTCAATACAAATACACCTTTTCCCCTAACATGAATCTGATACTGTTAGGACACTGCTGTTAATAACACTAAGTAACAGGGTAGGTTTAGGCTGAACATTAGGAAATAATTTTTCACAGAAAGAGTGGTCAGACACTGGAATAGGCTGGCCAGGGACGGGGTTGAGTCCCCATCCCTGAATGTGTTTAAGAGTTGTTTAGATGTGGTGTTTGGAGATATGGTGTAGGGGAGGAATTTGTAGAGTAGGGCTGATAGTTGGACTTGATGATCCCAAGGGTCTCTTCCAACCTGAATGTTTCTATGATTCTATGACTCTATGAAATGTAGCCACAGTAGCTTTTTACCTAAATAGTCAAATAAGATGAATACTGCAATCCTAGCTTGTCTAAGAGGCACACTGATTAACATCACAAATGACAACACTGTATCTCAGGTCCAGATTTATTAAACATGCAGCTACCCTTAGGAACACTGATTCATTTAACTCCAGCATATTTTGCATGATACAGTGACAGAATTGCAGCTGCTAGGAAAAAGCCATAAGGAAAAATACGGTAACATTCAGTACTGTCTAAAAGTACTATACAATTTTTATGCAATATAACTTTTGACTTATAAAAATAATGGTTTAAAAATGAGAGCAACAGTGTTTAGACAGGAACTCTTATTTTCCCAAACATAATGAAATGTGCTGGGATACTTGTCCCTTGATCTGTGACTGCTTAAGATAAGAGTAGTAAGGTGACAATTATTTAATTGTATAAAAACAAATTCTTCAGTTACAATGCTTAAATTGCAATACTGGAATCAATGTGTTAGAAGTGGTGGAATTTTTAAGAGCACAGAAGCTCACTGAAGATAACTGCTCCTGATCTGCTCTCTGCATGCCAGACAGACACCATGCTGGATTGCTAGGAAAGAATAAAAGTCTTGAAGAATGATTGTAACAGGCTATTTCAGAAGTAGCAGCATTTTTCTAGAATTAGGCTGACTTGATATCATTACTTATTCTATTTGAACAGAAAAAATGATGGTATCTCTTCATTACTTTGCCAGACTTGATTTATCAGGGGTTTTAACTCTTGTGGGATTATTATGTTGGCTAACATTAATACATAATAAATTATGTATAGTTACACCACACAAGTGCATTTGATAATCAAAATACATGTTGATATTTCACCAACACTTATAAGTACTATTCTTTTGAAATTTGTGGGAGTAGCAATAAAATGTTTCACTACTTGTTGAAATGTCAAATTTTGCTGTTTTCCCAGGAGTTCCTGTTTGTCTTTAATTAACATTTAATAGCAACTTGTATTTCTAATGGAAAGCTTTATGTGAAAATTTTTAAACATTACTTATTTAAAATACTTGGATTAGTTTTTCCATTTATAGCCTGGTAGCCATTCAGTCGTCCTTTGATATTGTTTTATTACACTTTTAACCCAACATTATATCCAATCTAGTTACAATTTTTAAGCAAGAAGCAAATGTGAAGAAGGAATACTGGCAAAATGGCTATCACAGCATACATACACGTTCACAGTATTATTGTTAATAGTGCAAGGAAATTAATTTTTCTCTCCATGAAAGTAATAGAGCAGGTTAAAAAAAGACAACAGTGACTCTCCCTCAGGGGATAAATGATGGCTGTGGTGGTGCAGTCCCTGCTCAATTGTCTACAAGAAACTCCTTTTGTTTGGTTATACTACAGGGGAGCAAGCAGGTTTTGTAAGGCGGTACTCCTGCTGGATGAAGCAGTGTGTGTATTAGGAGGAGTTGTCCCATTGTTAGGGTGGTAAAATGCCCAGGTGAATTAAAGATTGAAGCTCTGGAGCTCTCTGTATGAGGTGGCCCAGGAAAGAGGGACCAGGAGGAGATGGCTGCCATTAGGAGAGCACTGGGTAGGGAGAGGCTCTGCCCATCCTCCCCGACAAGCCCTATCCCACAGCCCCCAGCTAGGATTGCTAGGCCAGGCCAGGGATGGTGACCGGGATCAGCCACAGCCCGGCCATCTCCAGGTGCTGCTGGGTTAAGCGTCAGCAAATACCAATTTTCAAAGGTAATTTTTATTTCATTCGCTCACAACTTCTTAGTGTTGCGGCAAATAAATGGTTCCTGACACTGTGGTAGTTACTGCTGTGGGTTTAGGAAAATGATTCCCCCCCAGACATCAGAAGGCCAACTGCATTCCTGGGCTGCATCAAGAGAAGTGTGACCAGAAGGTCACGGGAGGTGATTCTACTCCTTTACTCTGCACTTGTGAGACCCCACCTGGAGTATTGTGTCCAGCTTTGGAGTTCTCAACATAAAAAGGACATGGACCTGTTGGAACAGGTCCAGCAGAGGGCCAAGAAGATGACCAGAGGGATGGAGCACCTCTCCTATGAAGACAAACTGAGGGAGCTGGGGTTGTTGAGCCTGGAGAAGAGTCCAGGGAAACCTTATAGCAGCCTTCCAGTATCTGAAAGGGAGCTTACAGGAGGGCTGGAGAGGGACTCTTTGTCAGGAAATGTAGTGACAGAACAAGGAGTAATGGTTTTAAGCTGAAAGAGGGGAGATTTAGATTAGATACCAGAAAGAAATTCTTTACTGTGAGGGTGGCGAGGCACTAGAACAGGTTGCCCAGAGAAATTGTGGATGCCCCATCCCTGGAAGTGTTTAAGGCCAGGCTGGATGGGGCTTTGAGCAACCTGGTCTAGTAGGAGGTGTCCCTGCCCACAGCAATGGGGTTGGAACTCAATGATCTTTAAGGTCCCTTCCAACTCTAACTATTCTATGATTCTATGTTTCTATGATTTGTTTGCCTTGCATTTAACTTCTCTCACGGACATAAAACGGCAAGGGGAAGGCCACTGTACGACCACTCCAGCACCTCCACATCCGCTGCGTGAGTTTACGCTGGGGTAGAGGGGCCTGGGCTGGGAGACAAGCTGCGCCAGCAGAAGAAAATGCACTTTCTCATTTTCCACCTTTGCTCCCCAGGTAACAGACTCTGGAAGGGGAGGATGTGCCTGTTCTTTCACCACAAAGTTTTAAGCAATGAAGCTGAAGCCTTAGGCCCAGACAATGATACTGCTTATACTCTTCTGTGCACAACCACAAGTGTCTAAGGTACTGTGAGTGACTTGCCAAGGAACCAAAGAAAAGCACAAGAAGATATGCATTAAATGAGCTCTGAAGTAAACTCATAGATTTATATTTTGCTTGCTTTCTTCTTATCATCTATCAGAATGACAATTACATCAATTCAGACTCCTGAGGCCACATTTTCATTTATAAGAAGGGCACTTCATATCACTCCAGTAATATAAAGAGGCATTAAAATGGGAGTAATTTATATTTACATTATTTTTATGGCTTTTTTGCTACTAGAATGATATAAAGTGGCGTTAAGAGAAACCGGCACTAGGATCCTTAAGGTCTTCATTTCCAGACTCCCAGGGATTATGATTCAGAGCCTGAATGACTGAGAAGTTGTAAGAAAGTATATCTATGAAAAGTGTCTGTGGCATAAGGTATCTATTAGAAAGACCGTGAAAAAGTACTAGTTTGATTTGACTAAACTCACTTACAAATGCCTGGGACGTAAGATCTGCTGGAGTGATGCCATTGAACTATCTGGAAGCTTTTCACCTTTTTCACAAGTCCAGTACTGAAAAAGATATTGCTAATATCAGAAGGCTGTTCACCAACCTACATGAAGTAAATAAATTTGAGATTTATAGTAACTCCACATAAATATCAAAAAGTTGTGAAAGATTTACAACAGACAAAAAATTAATGAACTTGCAGACTGAGTGACTGACACAGGATGTATAGATGGAAATGCCTGTCCTCAGTTTATGTGTATGGTTGAATGGTCATATAAATCCAGTATAATCACAAATGCTATATATATCTAAATAAACAACATGTGAATAAAAGTGACTTAACTGTGCACTTTCGTTTTCTTACAAGTAATATCTCAGCATTAAGAATTAATTTCCAGATCTAAACCATTCCTAAAATCTGTGAACTTAAATTATTTCTATATAATTGGCATCTTCTTACCGAAAATAAAGAACAAAAATTCTTATGAATACCAACCACTTTTACTGCTAATGTGTAGTGTGTGGTGACAGAAAAAGCATTACTGAAGAGAATTAAGAAAACAAAGTCAAGGAGAATTCACTTTGTCCTGCAGCTTGTTCATATCCTCTCATTTTGTATCTCTGATGTTTATTTTCACTAAGTATGTTTTATACCTATTAGGGTCACATTTTTCATTGCTTTCAGATGCTCTGTCTCCAGTTTATTTAGGTCACTTTGCAATTTACTGTGTCTTCATGAGTGTCTTCTGTCCCTCCAGCTCCAATGTCATGTGATTAAGAAAGAAATAGCTGGGAAAAAAAAAAAAGGTTAAACAAGCAGGATGCACAGAGAAACTCAGAGTTCAAAGTTGGATTGAATAAAAATCCCCAAACCAACACATACAAAACCCCTTTCTGAAATCCTAAAAATAACTGGTCTTTGATATAACTACCTGAACAGCCACTGAGCACTAATAGATCTCCTCTTTCATCAAAATACATGCTTATCTTCGACTAGATTGGTCCATGGATTATACCTATAATTCATGAACAATAATTAAACCATGCAAAAAAACCCACAACAGGCTGTATGCAATAATTAAAACTTAACACAATGTGAGACAGGCAGACTTTCTATAGGAGAAAATATTGAAAACAAACCATTTAATTATCAGTTGCTCACTCACATTTCATAGACATCAGAAACACACCTACACACCTATGAGACACAACAGAACATATTTCAATATTTGTTTTAATGTTTCTAATGATGTATGTACAATTTTCAGGCATATGGAGGTTAAGGAATTTCTACATTCAAATCACTTTCACTTACCATTCATGTTACTGCTAGGAGAATATAAAAGGGAAAAGTCAGCCTCTGCTGGTGCTAGAACTGTGAAAGCCTTGAGTCTCCACAGCTACCTTCCAGAAGGAATAGTCTGAGTGTTTTCTGTGTGCTTAGGTGTTTTGCAACATGGATCATCATGTCCTGCAGCCTGGTGAGTACTGTCTGTGGGACTATTGTCAGTGGCTCGCCTGTAGGAGCCTAAGAGGACTATTCTTTCCTCAGAAGGAAGATAATGATGCCGTTGTCCTAAATGCAATTAGCATTTTGACTTTACTCAGCAGCTCTAATGCTGCTGAAAGGAACAAACTCCCTTGAGATTATGGTGTTGGGCTAATCCTCTAGCCCTTGACCCTCTAGCTGCCAGGATTATGAGCAATAAGCAGGCACATGCTGCTGTACTTCAAGGGGTATTAACTTTGTGATGAATTCTTTCATTTTAAAGTATTGCAAGAAGTGTTGTCCAGCTCCTGTAAACATTTTTCACTTTTCTACTCATTGGAAACTCTTGATCTAAGAAAACAGTTACAGCAAAAACTATTCCAGCTCAGCTGAACAATTAATAAACTTGCTCTACCTTTTTCGTTTTCAATCACTATTCTCCAAGGGATTCTTGGGCTATTCCACTATTCTTAGATTAAAAATTTAGGACAATAAATGACTGCGAGTAAAGTTTATGTGCCTCTTGGGAGCAAGTAGCCAGAGATTGTTGTGTCCATCAAAACTCTGCTCACATCAATAGATGGTTGAATGATCTTAAAGTAGCAGAAATGGCATTAGCTTTGTTCATATCAGTGTTTCTTGCAGCTTCACAATCCAAGGCCAACAGCAAGTGATCACTTAAGCATCCATCATCCAGAGTGGTTCTTACAGTATGTAATCTCAACTTCAGCACAAAGATCTTTCATCTGAACTGCAAATGAAAATTCGTAATACAATGCCTGGTATTATTGGTTCAGGCTGATAAACATATGATTGTTTGGATCCTGATATTCATCTCAAATTATTCAGATTCATCACTACAAATATAGCTTCTGAAATAAAGTCCTACTGAAGTAAAAGGATCTGCCACACATCAGTTTGTGAAAATTCAGTAACATAAATGAGAGAAATATAAACATTTTTCTAGGAGCTATAATTTAGAATGATGTGACGGTTGTGATGATATTTTTTACTTATGCAGTTCAGCTGCTCGTCATAGCAGATATCTGTATCGAGCAGCTAGGACCTGGATTAGTCCAGCATGTTTTTTTTTCTAAAATAGCATACATAAGTAGCCTTACTGTTTTTATTATAAAAATAGAATTTCACATACATTTGTATTAGAATAATGGTTCAGTGTTACCCAAAGGAGAAGCTGACATTCTCCTTTTTCATTCCATGTGCTGGCTTCAACGTGCTTAACCTTTCTCTCAGCTGATTTGACTTACTAAATGAGGAGAAAACCACTTTTATCCACCCTCCTCCCACTACCCTTGTTTGTATTATGCCATTTTAGTGAGTTGAATGGACTAGTGGAGCAATCCGGCAAACTTAGAGCTGACATAAGGTAAAAATGAGAATGCATGTGTCTAGAAACAGGGAAGGGATCTCAATTTTTCATTAGTCTTGAGACAAATTATTTTACTGCATCTGATGAAAATATGTACCAAGACTCTAACCCTAGGCATTAGTGCAGGTGTCAGAAAAGTGGATTGTGAGCTTGGCTGTTAACCTGAATAACTAAGAAAAACACAGTAGAGAATGGAATTGAAGCTTTTTTTTTCTTTTAAATTAAAAATTTGGGTTTTGCTTGAACTGATTTTTTACTGTCTAAGAACTAAATACTTTGGTATATTTTTCTATTATTTAATATCCTTCAAATATTCTTAAAGTTAATATAAAGCAAATTTTCAAAAGGCAAATGAAAAGCTACTACCTAAAAGGGAAAAGGAAATATTCCACAATTACTGAAAGTTAATTTTCCCCTCCCCCTTCTCTTTTTCTGCAAATCTGAACATAAAATTGCAAATAGTGTGGTTCCTTATAATTTTCTAATTTTAGTGAGTTCATTAATGGATATAAAAATATGTATCCACCTTGTGTCCTTGTGGTTTACAACTGTACTATGCACCAGGCAGCTGCATGTGTTTCTACCTTTTATGTATGTGTTTTTGTTTGTCTTAAGCCATTTGTTTATTTTATTGTGGAACAGAACATATCAGCCATGTAATAAAAAAAAAAAAAAAAAAAGAAGAAGAAACTTAAGCCATTCAGACCATTTTCCAATATCAGATTTTTGTAAAATAATTTCTTTGAAGTGTAGTTCTTTGGCATTGTAGTAGGAACCCAAAATTTCACAGGAGAATAGTTATTGGGTCAAAGAGACTTTTGCTCTCTCTGAGAAATATCCTCTTGATTTGGCTGGGGCATAAGGCATAAACCTCTGAAAATCATCATTTACATATGCTCAGTAGAGCATAGTCAGGGGTCTGATAAAATCTTTTTGGGCATTGTAGCACTACTGAAGCTGCTTCAGTACCAAAGGCTTTGGTACATGGCAGGTTCAGAGAAAATGCTGCCAATCTCCACTAGGTTTCCTGTATAGTCTGTGCACAGCTAAGCATTCAGAAAGGGCATACTGTTCCTCCAGACATTATCCAAATATCAAAATACCCTCTTGGCTAAGAAAATGGACTCTGCTAGTCCCGTATTTACAATTCAGGAACTAGGTACACAGATTCCTGCTACCCTATTTTATCAATAATTGAAAAGAAAACTTGATGAAGTTATCCATGACAACGTCAGGAAAAGAAGTAGGATTCTGGTATGGCAGGACTCCTCCATATAATTCTGCTGCCTTTCAGCGTAAAACTGCTACAACTCTGTCCTTGTCTGTGTTGACTATAACTGCTGAATGTGACTCACCTATAGTGATACATATTTACAAAGTAGGGCAAATGAAGGCTGCATCACTATACTTAATTCTAATATTTGTCAGACTATGTCTTAGTCCCTTGTGATTTTTTTATCTAAGTAATTTTTAAAATAGGATTTTTTTTTTATCTGTAATTTTTGCAAAGGTAGTAAGGTAACATATACCCATTTGTAATGATTCTGCAAATTTCAGATCAGCAGTGCTAAGTATCTAGAATATGATCAATTCAGAGAAGAATATAAATTTTGTATGTTTTTCCGTTAAAGGTAACGGAGTTGGGTGGCTGTATATTTCACTTGTTTTTCCCTGAAAATAGAACAATGGTGTTAAACCAACCAAACAAAACTGATACCAGAGCTAGGCTTTTTAGCACTTTCATTTCCTACTTATAAGCATAGTTTTTTCCAACAAATAGTTCTGTTTAAAATAACATCAAGTTCTCCAGATTCATTTTAGTTCTTCTGGAGAGTTTCTCAGTCAGAGACTTTCCAAGTTCATGAGCAATGGCATTTAAGACAAGCTTCTTGTTATGGATAATATATGTCTTTTGCAGGAATTCAAATATCCAGTTCACCTCTCTCTCCAGACTATGATTTGCCCTTCTGTCCTGTGCAAATTTATTTTCCTTGTTGTAACAATTAAATTAGCTTCATTGTCTTATTTGTGGTGAAAGGAAACCTTGTTCAATAGATTGCTGGAAGCTACTTCAGTTTTCACCAGAATGAATCTCGTTGAAAATGTTCTTTTCCATTCTCTCACCTACCTCTCATTCATAGAGAAACTGAGAATGTGGTTACTCATCTGAAGCCAAATCAATGTTCTAAAATTACCGATTCAGACATTTTAGCAATTGAAAGCTAATCTCAATTATAGGTGTATTGTAAACAGTGACAAAATAGTATGACAACACCACTACTTTAGTGAAAACAATCAAAAAATGTTATCTTTTGCTCAAATCTTACATGTCCTTCTTAAAAGTATTTAGAATTGCTGGTAAGAAAAGAAATAAATACCTCAAAAAAATAAAAGAAAACTTTCTGCTCTCCATACAGATGTTCTTGTACCTGCTTTACATATATTAAAAAAATCTACAAGGTGTATATTGAGCATATAGTAAATGACTGGTTCTTATTTTTCTTTCCTTTTTTTAAATTTGAGCCTGTTTGAGTCAAAGTCCATATAAGGCAGAAAATACCATTATCACGCTATGNGCAATAAGGTCTCCCCTCAGCCTCCTCTTCTCCAAACTAAACATGCCCAGTTCCCTCAGCCTCTCCTCGTACGACTTGTTCTCCAGACCCCTCACCAACTTGGTGGCTCTCCTCTGGACACGCTCCAGCACTTCAATCTCCTTCCTGTAGTGAGGGGCCCAGAACTGAACACAGTACTTGAGGTGAGGCCTCACCAGTGCCGAGTACAGAGGCACGATGACTTCCCTACTCCTGCTGGCCACACTGTTCCTGATACAAGCCAGCTTAGCTTTCAGCCACTAGATTTTGTAAATCAGTAATTTTAAAAGGCTTCAGTTTTTCCATGTGGAAACAATCTACCCCCTGCTCCCAAGGCAATGCTTTTGTTTAGGAACATTGAGGACAGCATAGAAGTTCTGCAAAAAGTTTTAACCATCAAGACAGAAAACGTTAGGCCAAATATATGAATCGATTTATACCTGAGATTAATTTGATACTCATTCTTGAGGCTTCATCAGTAAAGTATTTATTTGGATTTCAGAATACAAAATAAAATACATGTTTAAATAGACTTTATATTTGGATAAAAGAACATTTTTAATAATGTGGGACTTCTTGATAATATAGGATGAGGAAATCAGGTGTAAATTGCTTTGTCCCTAGTGGCCTAGTCTAATTTAAACAAGTTAATAGGACACCTTATATATTTCAGGGCTGACTTCAAAGCACATAAAGCTACAGCCAAATCCGAAGACACAGGTTAAAAATGGGAAGGTAAAAGAGCCAGATGCATAATTGATTTATTTACCTAAAACAGGATTTAGCCAGAGTTTAATTTCAGCCCTAGAACTGCTTCAGTCTTTTTAGTGATCATAGTACCTAAATACGCTCCTAAAAAGAGATGTTTGCCTCCCTGTGTATCACGAGAATTCTCACCTAACATATATACTCAGAATAAACATCACATGTGCTAAAGATTAGTCTTGCTAGAACATATAGTGCCCAAAAATGTGTCTAAACTCACACTTTTCCCTTGTAGACAGCAGTCTAATTACCATTTCACATATACTTGGCGGGGAGGCATGGGGGATGGGGGGGGATGGGACAGGACAGAGAAAGAGGATATTTTCTACCCTCACCTGCTAAGTTGATTTGGTTACAAGAAAATCAGGAAAGATTTACTATAACAGAAGATGTGGAATAGACAGTTACAATGACTTTTTATCATAATGAAGTGGTGCTGGGTGAAGACCTGAACTAAAGATTCCTTTGTTATTTTACGCTGTCTTTCGTATCTTGAATGTATTCCAAATATTTGTCAGTATAAAATGGGCAGGAAATACTACCACTTCCTTTTCCCACGTAATGCCTTAAGAAGGAGTAAATCTTTAATTTTAATTGAAATGTCTTACAAACCCATGTTGCAGCAATTGAGTTACAGACCTAAAGTGGAGGCCAGCTGCTCCTAGCAGCCTGGAATTAGATGCTTGAATCTCAAATCGGGTTGGTGAGGAGAGGTGGTAGCATAAAACCTCATTTTTGTTTTCCCTTTTGTTTATTCTACAATATACTTTGTTAGCATTCAAGTAATTGCTAATCTCATTTCTGGATATCTATTTCTCTCCAACTATTGTGTAAAAGGCTTTGATGCCTGATTGGGAATGATGCATTCATTCCCCTTTCAGGCCCATGCATACAATATGAGCTCCCAATAAGTCTTAATAGTACACAATTTGAGCACTTGAATGGCATTGCTGTAGAAGACAATGACTCTCAATTACTCAACACCTAGAGAGTGAGAATGTGTATTATTTTAAGAGCTGTTATCTGAAGATTCACCTATACATTTAAAATAGTTGAGCTTTACCCCCATTATGTGGGCTGGGGGGATGATGTTCCTAAAATGACTTAACTGAAATGAGGATTTGCATGTCACAAATTTCAATGTTTAATATATGTGTTATAGAAAACACAAAGAAATAATGTCCTGTTCATTCTGATAAAAATAAGGTGCAGATCACGTCATTATCAAAGAGTGAGTGCCTACTTTCTAATAAGGATATTACTTAATACTGTAATTATTTTATTTGAGGAGAGAAAATCTGGTATGGTGCAAGGAGATGTGGAAGTAACAGAGAATGATATTCACAATAAGGACTTCATTTTGTTTATTTTTCTAATAAACTTGGATTTTTTTTTATGGGGGGAGCATCACAGACTTCAGTGTGATTCACTCTTCAAGGATTATTACAACATGCTGACTCTGTCTAAAACTTTTATGTCTAAAAAATCCAAGGTGGGAGGGTGGGGGGAGGAAATAAGAATCAAAGGCATATATTATGAGCTTTGGCAATGTTTGGAGATATTACCAGGACTTTGTTTTTACATCTACTCTTTATTGTGCATACACTTACACAACTACAATTTCTAAGTTTCAGAATTTGACAAAATTTTATTTGATCTTTAAGGAAATGGCAAAAATTCATCCCTCTGACTCACATTATCAAATCTTTGTCCAGTGCATGAAATTTGATGATTTCCTGAATTTGAGGGGCTTTGTGGGGGGTGGAAGTGAGGTGGCAGGGGTGTGGGGGAAAAGGAAAGAGAAGGATGAGAAAGCTCATTATTTTGTAAACATCTGGACTTGGAACCAATCATGCAGATTCCGGCAGGTTTTAAGTTCTGAATACTTTTACCTCTAAGTGGCAACTATGAGGTAGTTTTAATATGAAGTTTCACTATAATTGGGTTCTCATAATGTGTAAACAAAAGACAGTCAGTGAAACATGATCTCCTGCAGTTCTCCCACTGCTTACAGGTATATTGAAGTGATTGTATTAAACAGATAATCATAAAAGAAACAATAGAAGCATAGATTTTATGATACTTTACCAAGGAATTAATTGCAGAAAGGAACCTTTTGCATTGTCAAGTCCAGGTTCATTAATAATACAGGCAGTTACAATATACAAACTATTTCAGACACCTTACTTAAAAAAAACACAATTAAATTTCTTTCTTGCAATATATTTGCAAGAAAGATCACACATCACAAATTACCAAATACTCTTTTATTGTAAGATTTGTTTAGTGGTGACCCATGTTTTATCTCTATAGCTACAAAATGTTTGCACTGGGGTTTCCAGTTCATAAATCCTTAGTGTTATGAAAGCTTAATGAGAGCCAATCTTGCCAAAGCTTACATTTATTATCCAATTTGAAAAATGGGTCATGACAAATGCTAGCTTGTTCTGAGACACCAAGTTTCCCTTCCTTCATTGTCTATTCTCCTGACTGTAGAAATGGTAGACTTCAATATACAATAGCTTTAATAATTCAATGTTGATTAATTAAGGGCTGGTTTTTGACACCCATGCTCTTACTGAGAGAGATCTTGTACCTTAGAGGTCCTATGATTTCAAGGTGTTTCTCTCAGAATAAATCACTAATCAATAAGATTAAGAGCATCAGACCTAAATAATTAACTGTGCTAAGTAGTGAAAAGAACCTGCATGACGCCTTTGGTGTTTTCCTGTCTTTAAACAATGAGACAGGAGAATATGCAAGGTGTGCAAATCCTGCATGACTTTTTAAAATTCCCTTCTCTGGCTTTTCTGGTCATCATCTGAATTTTAGTGTACTTGACTTATTTAAAATATTTTCTTCTTATTTGTACTGTTCTTTCTACTCATTCTTTTTGGTACAGCTCATGTTTTCTACAGAATTTTTTTCATATGCTTTCACATTCACAGGCTCTCCTGTGCATGTAGGAGTTCTCAGCATTAGGACTTTACACCTCTGTTTGGCAAAGCAGAAACATCTGTACTTGTACAAATTTTGCTGGTGTCAACAAGCTCCATGATTAGTTGGAAATTAGGGATTAATTTAACCAGTGTATAAAAGAAACTGTCTTTACATAAAAGTAAGTTTTGTATTCACGATCCTCCAGTTTTTGTGCCTGTATAACTACATTCCTTGAGTTATTTTGTTAACTTCCTTCTCTCCCTGGCTCTTCTCTTTGTTCTGGCTGGCTTTCTTTTGTCATAATACACTCCAAACACCCCTCTGCAATGAGACTGTACATCTAACTACAATCAATCTTCTATTAGTCATTTACCAGGCTGAGGATCCCTGATGCTATAGGCCAACAATAAAATCCCTTTTCCTCTGAATGTACACCATTTGAAGGAAATAAAACAGTAAAGGTAAGAACACTAATTCCTATCGATTTCTAAGATCTCTAATTCATATTAATTTGTTTGGGACAAATGATTACTTCACCATGTATCTTAAGACGACTGTTCTATCAGGTAGTATTGACTGGAGTAGTCAGATGCCTAACTAGAAGGTTTGCAGAAAGTGCTCTTTAGCATGATTATTGTTAAGAAGCAAATTTAGATTGGGATTTGTGTATGTGTGATCAGTGTCTTACATATCAGTTTTGGACAATGTGGTTTCTCAAACAGATAAACTTGCTAAGATATCCCTCTTGACTGGGAGAAAGGTATCTTCTATTACTTTTACCATGGAGCAGGTTTGGTATAATTCACCCACTTCTAGCAATGATAGTTTTTAGGTGCTGTACCTCAAAAAATATCTTTAGACGTAGACTAAATCCTGTCACATCCAGCCATCACAATGTTCATATTGAGAGCAGGAAGTGGAGGGAAGAGACACATGACTTCCATGGGAAAATAAATATAGTTGGGAAAAGGTCCCATTGATGGAAAAAAAAAAAAAAGAAATGAGGAAAGAAAAGCAGCTGTTCCAACACTGGTGAGTATTTACATTCTGAGAAGAAAACAAAAACTTGACAGACCGGGCAGAGTAAGATATTAGCTGGTTGCATTAAATATGTATCCTTGATGTGGGCTGTGATCACTTGATTCTATGGTATATTATGTAAAGACGGAAAACATGAAAAAGCGCTGATGTAGGACTTCTTCAAAA
Organism: Nycticryphes semicollaris; assembly: GCA_013400055.1. Lineage (NCBI taxonomy): Eukaryota > Metazoa > Chordata > Aves > Charadriiformes > Rostratulidae > Nycticryphes > Nycticryphes semicollaris. The sequence goes on along the minus strand of VXBJ01004002.1, from coordinate 427,793 downwards.
ACAGATCTGTGCTTGTTTAAACAGTATTTCAGCTTCTGCATTATACAGAACACAGCAGTTAGTTAACACAGGGTCATCAATAAATATGTAGGATTGATAGGGATAATATTCAGGTTGTAATATATATCAAATTATTGAGGAGCGACTTTAATGAAGAATGAGTAATCTGAGAGAGTGTTAACTACATTCACATATAATGCTGTAATAGGCTACTGCAGAAATTCTTGCATGCTATCCCTCAACTCTATCACAATGCTCATTAGAGCTGTTGTACTGTGTATTTCAATTTTTAATAGGTCTTTTGCTTGTGAGAGACACATAATTATATGACTCCAAAACAGGATCTTTCTTGCCACCTCATCTTCCTCTTTGCTGTAATTACTTCCTCTTCCTAGCCCTAGGTGGCAGAATGTTTAGGTGGGAGCTAGGCTGACACAGGTGACAGCTTGATCTTTTCATGCAGTGTTCATCAAAAAGAGAAGAACCATTGATCTCTTCATATCAGATTCTTTAGATGACTTTGTTTTTAGTGAAATTGGTAAATTCATGACCATTTGTGTGGACCTTGGCCAAAACAGGCTTAGGCTGCTACTATAAAATTGGCAAATTCCCCCTTCCTTAAACACACGACATTCTTCAAACTGTTATACCAAACGAGAGAATGCAGTTCTGATGAGATACTAAATATAGTCATGCGAAAACATAAAGGGATGTTTAATTTAAAACAGATAAAGTGAAAGCAGAATATCTGATACTGGAAGGAAATACAATTGCCCTGTTAATTGATTTAGTATCAGTTGTGTCCTGATATTGTCCTAATCATTCTGATCCTCTCTTCTTTCCTATAACTCCATTAACAATTTTTGTAGAGACAGTATTTGAGTAATTGGTGCCTACAGCTTTATGAAAACATTCTGCCAAACCAAGCTTGTTCATAAGTATTTCTTTGACATCACTCCAAGATGTTGGCCCATCCTAAGTTCAGAAGGTAGTGTAGGAAGTTTTTTGGATAGAAAACACATCTTCAAAATATGAAAGACAATTTTAAACAGAATCTTTGGTTTAAAATCTTTACTTTGATACAAAGTTGATAAGATTTATTGCATTTTATTGTAAAAATTCTAGTGCAGAACTGTACAGTATTCAGAAAACTATACTCCAGATATACTCCAGAGTAAAAAGCAGATTAGATTTCCCTCACCCGCCCTTAAAATAAAGAGGAGACTAATCTCAATGTGGTGCTTGGGACTTTCTTCTACTCTTTTCAGAAGTGGAGTTAGATCAGATAAGCTAAAGACTTCTCTTATGTTGTGCGTGACAAATCACTTGTTGGTGTCTCAAAAATCAAGATGTTTTGGAACTTTCAAATACTGAGTAATTAGTAGAATCAAAGCAAGACTGCCTGGAAGAGGAAGCACATTGCTGTTGACATAGTCACACAATGATTGCTTTAGTAAAAATCTGCCCCAGGCTTTCTGAGAGGTAACTTAGGAAGAATCCTAGAAAGAACAGAGTTGAAAATACTAAGAATACTTAAGGGAAGAAAAAAGAAGACTGAGAATATGACCATACTGTAAAATAGTGATAGGATCATTGTGAATCTGAATAAAAGCTATAAAAGTTATCTGAGAAGACAGGACTGTCTTTCTGTGATTAGCTTTCCCAGTGCACCAGATCATAGCTCCACTGCCATGGGAACACAGGCTAAAAAAATATACTATAGTTTAGACATAATGTATGATGAAGGAAAGCTAGGGAAAATCCTGTGTATTTCAGAAGAAAAAGACACCAGCTGTGCTGAAATGAATTCCCACTTTCTGAGGAGGGAGGGTAAAAAAACATTCTGTCTTTAACTGCTTTCCCAGCTCAGCTATGATATCAGGAATGTATCTAGAAACTGAGGGTTAAAGATTTCCTTTCACCAAAATGTGAAGCTGAGGTTCATAAACAAACAGAAAACATATCAGAAAGGGATAGCTTTTTGTTTTGGTTGGTGGGCTAAGCTAAGTAAGGTGAATTAAAACATCAGAGGTAGTGACAGTGGAAAGAAAAATGTTGGTTGGCAAAAAATTACAGTAACATTTCATTTTAGATGACCAGAACCTCTAATGATCTTTTAAGGTTCCAGATTATGATGGCAATACAAGAGTGCTTGCTTATATTTTTAAACGCTATTGCATCTGCTCTTATTGGCCACACAAGAACAAAGCTCCCTTTGAAGCTGTCTCTGAAGTGCGGTGGTTTCTTGCCTTTTCTGGTTGCAAACTTGTATCATTATATGAACATCATACTAATAATCAAATGGGATTTTTTTACTACTTCTCCTCCCTCATGATCAAGGACCCATATACACATGACTATGTTGGGTTGCTAAAGAATAGTTTTTGATATTTATCATACTCTAATTTCACTGACTCAGACAAATGTGTATATTTTTCATCTGTCAGTTTGCTACCATAAGTCAGTGCTATAGTGACAATGAGAAGTTAAAAAATCATTTGATTTCCACATTCTACAATTTAAAGCTGTAGATGAATAGAGTAAATCATGTATATCTCCTTTAAAATAATCATAGTAATCTGTTCTTAAAATCAAAACCAACCTTTTACTTTACAAGAGAGGTACACAGACACCTCATATTTTGCCTTCATCAGCAAATTTAGATATACATTTTGAAGCTTTCACACTTTGCAGCATGCATTTAACTCTGTCTAAATTAGGGGGAAAAGGAGAGAAAATTGCATGTCATAATTTAAATTCAGTAATCAGCTGACCTTGTACCCTTAGCTTGTGTTCCTGCATCTTTTCCCTCCTTTTTATAACAGTATCAAGACTTTGCAACAAACTTAGTTTTTCATTGCCGCCTTTATGGCAGGACGTTTGTTTTCTCACTATAGATAGTTTATTATTTACTTCTTTACAAATAGAGTTTTCTGCTGTTTGGGCATATTACATTTTCTTCCCATTATTTTAAGAAGTCTCTGTGTCCTATGAACTTGAAGGAACCTATACTGTGACCTTGAATAAACCTCTGTTATGTATAATTTGTTTACTGAATGTGCCAGGTGAAGCAGTTACCAGATTCTAGAAGATCCAGCAGAGTAGCATTTATGTATTCGGGAACTTTTGTCATTTAGTATTGCTGTTTTTTCCAAGATGTGGTAGAAAATTGTCAAAAATTAAGGTGTGCATAGTTTACTAAGTGAATGGTAACTAAGACACTAATTTGTTCACAATAGAAATCACAAATAATTAAATAAGCTAAGCAATTATTTAGTTAATAACTAGATAGGTGATAAGTGAGTGTAAATGAGTCTGGTATTCAGTCTTTTTTTCTGGGCTACTTTCATCTACATTCCACATTTGCACACTGCATTAACCTGAGGCTTCTGGAAAGAGGGGAGTGGGACTGTTGGAAGGAAAAAGTTGGAGTAAAACAGGGAGATGTCTTGTGAGTCATCTGCCCCAATAATTAAAAGCATCAGGGTCAAGAATACTACAATAGTACACTTTGGCGCTTATGTGAAATTAGTAACAACTGTTAGACAGGGTAATTGGTAACACTGCTTCATGTGAAATCTGTTAATAATTTAATGGCTAGCTTTTCTGCAAAATTTTTATAGTCCCCATTCCATTCCACTGGGAGATCATTAAAATAGGCATTTTGCATTGATGAAGGCTAAAATAGAGTTCTAAAGAACTTGTCCTCTGGCAGAGTAGAAATGGACAGGAACGAACCCCATCAAATTAACGAGGACTAGGCTATTTATGACCAGGAGGTGTCAGACTAGCAGATAAAAGTCTCCACTTCCTAAGTACTACTGAATTATTTCTATTTAGCGTCACACAAAGATATCAGATTTCAGATTGGATCCCAGAGAAGAAAGGACCCTGAACTGTTCTTATGTCCTTTGACAACGCATTATGACGAGCTGGGTTGACAAAGTTCACTGTGTGTGAACGTAACGTAACGTAACCCTTCTGCAGCTTAGAGGGAGTTTTACATTTTAAGTTTGTTAAGCTTCAGTAACACCAAAGATAATTTAAAATATGCTATACCTTGGTAGTAATCCAGTGAACTGGAATTTAAAAGGGCCTTTAGTAACACATGACAAGGTGGTAATGAAAGGTGGGTTGTTAAATCAGTTGTTAGGGCTCCTAATTTTCTTAGAAGTTTAGCTTTCCCTGCGTCCCACCTCCAATTTTATGAGGTCTTCTTTTAGTCATTTCCAGCTCCTCAGAGATGTTAGAAGCCACTATAGTGTGTTTTTTCTGTGATTAAATAAAACTCATAGCAGAGGTCTTATCCTTTTCTTTCTCCAGGACACTAGAAAGTACACAGTTCCCTTTCTGACAGGCGAGCCGATCTCCATTTCTTGAAACTAATCTTTCCTTCCTGCCTTCATTATTTATCCTCACGCTCCTTCTGTTCCATAGTGCTTCTGTCTTTCACATACTTCATTTTACTTTTAAAACATCTTGTTATAAAGCATATGTAGTCAGTGGTTTATGGTCTAATGTGAAGAAGTATCTTATTGAACCCTTTCATCCTAGCCTTCAACCCCTGCTCTTTGATCTGTCCTCACCCAACCTCCTCTTACTTGCAAGAAATGAGTTTTGTTGAATCTTTTAGAACAAATGATTCCTCTTCATGTGCCTTGCATTTCAATTAATAAGATTGATACACAGTTACTTTAGATTATGACCAATTAATTGTAAACAAAAAAACCCCAAGTAGTATCTATATTATAAAATCACAAATCAGTAAAATTTTCTAAGGGTGAAAATGTAATTCCACAAAATACTGGTGTCGATGAGTGTGAAGCTTTGGGAATACAATATACGTAGACAAATTTTACACATTTTATCCTCTTTGTGAAGCCTATCGCTACTACATATGCAGGAAAATGCACCCCAAGTAAGGCTATTGTGTTGATATTTTATTTCTACTTTCTTAAAGTGCCCCTGTTTTTCTTTTTTTTTTTTTTTTTTTTTTAACTGCTCCTCAGTATGAATGCTAATGACTTGTCTATTTTACTTGCAAGGCTTAGAGGGGAAAAAAAGTGTAAACCTCTATGAATATTTTGAGATATGTTGTATAGAAAAACTGTTGCATGTTATATGAAAAGAAAACTAAGGTGAAGGGATAATCATTGATTCTATTATACTATCCTAGAAATATAAGAAAAATTGAAGAGGGCTTTTTCTTTTATTTTTTAAAAGTGGTTGTCACTGAACTCTTAAAATATGTCGTGTTTGAAGATCAGATATATCTACTCATCTAATTTTAGATGCAGGATTAATTAGAAAAATCTACCAAGTATATTCTGGTCATCATTAGGTATTTCCTCAACTTTTGTACTGATAAGATGTTAAAACAAAATTAATACCTGTATTGTAGTCTTCCACGAAACATATTTTAATATGTTAATATTTTAATAAATATCAATACAACAATCTGTATATTGTCTGTTAAGTGGATTTTGTGAAGTAAAAGTAGATACTGAATTTCTGGAAATAAGGAGTCTGTATTAGTCCTTCACCAGGTGGTAGAGCAGCTTGCTGCAGCAGTTGAAAGTCAGAGCCATATGGCTCTGATCCTCTGCAACTGCTACAATGGAATGAAAAGTTTGGAAAACAAAAAAAAAGATTTATGAATGAGTGAAGTAGTCAGTTACTTTGACAAATGTGACAAGGGCTGCTCTGAAAAACTAAATAGTGTCAATCTGTAGAGTTTGATAAGCATCTACTTTGAAAAGAATACACAAACAGTATTTTCCAGCTCCAGAAAGACATTTAGGCAGATGGACCCTTATGCCTGTGTGACTTCTCATTGGAATTGATGGATATATAAGCATAGAGGTTCACATGGCCTGATCCTCCACTCTACCGTAGGGAATAAACCCAGCATGGAATGCGTGGAGGCTATGGTCATAATCTGTCCTTGGCAGAGGTAATGATGAATAGGAGAACCAAACCAGCTAATCAACTGGCTGGATTCAAGGGAAATCAAAAAAGTTATGCTGGTTACACCAAATAAAGGTCTAATCTAACTTCAACATTTGTGTTTGAATTTCAGAGTTGTATACAATTTAATATTAGCACCTTCCTTCTACCCATCCCTCCTAAAGCTTTTGTAGTTAATAATTTAACAGAAGAGAATCTCTGTGCCATCTTATACCATTATAACAGTTTTCTGAAAGTGTTAGCAAATAGCTTAAGAGTGTTTTCCTTCTCAAATTTATATTATGAAGTCTATCGTCTGCTTGACAAAGATGGAAAGTAAAGCTAAAACACTATATAAAGAATATAACAAAAAATTGTCAAAAATACTGCCTGGCAAGTTGGTAAATTTGCCACTGTTTTGAGATGAATATAACTAGACTCTCTAGACCCCCAAGGAAGACAGAAAAACTTTTAAAATCAGTAAGCCAGGTGTTCTTAGAATAAAGAAGTAGGATGTCTAGCCTTGAGACCTTAAACTGACCAGATCAGAATAAAATGGGCTCATACACACAGGTCCTCTTCCCCCCTCTGTCTGCTTGTGGCCTCTGTGGCCCTGGGTTTATTCCTTCAGTGCTGCTGCTTTCTGCATTGTAGCAAAATCTGCCAAATCTGCCCAGTCTTCTTGAAGGTGAGACCCTTCTGGTGTCTGGCTGCTGGTGTTGGCCTCCTCATTACAATCTACCCATCAGGTGCTGGCTTTCTCCTCTATAAGCCTCGAGTCCTGCGCACCGCAGCCTCCTAAACTTCCTCTTCTAGCATGCTCAATTGTTCTCCAAGGATCCTCTAAAGGCTTTCACCCAGTCAGTTACTTCTTCAAAAGACATTACAGATGAATTAATGTATTTCTTCTCAGAAAAGTTTATTTCTGATTTTATGTAAGAATTTCACCTTAGAAAGACTTGTGTGCTTAATTTTAGACATTGAATGCTGTTTTATTGCCTCAACCTAAGTTTCAACGAAACTTAATCTCATCAAAACAGTCATGCTCAGATAAAGTTGACTATAAATGTTCAGGTTAAATGCTGGTAAGATTTAAAAAAAACTCCGTAGATTACTCCATTATTTTGTGAGTCATGTTGAAGTTGTTAGGTTTTTTAAAATTATGAGTTAATTTAAATCACATTATATGTATTAAGTAGAAAACAAGAATAGAAAATGTTATATCTGTGCTTTGTGCCTGGGCTGCGTTTTATGAAAGCAGCTTTAAATTGGTGCCTTCATATGTTCAGAGTTCAGATGCAGTACTTATAATAAATGTTAGAAACTTTCAGAGAGTGAGTTAATTTTTTCAGCCTGTGTGACTTATGCGCTTCCTCACCCAACTAGTGATATAAATACAATGAAGCATGAGTCTCAGAAAGACTTTCAATTTCTTTAAACCCCAGTGCGTAACTAAACTTTTCACCTCGTAATTATATTAATCAGATTTTAGATCCACTAGTTATTAAAGATACTATATTATTTATGTTAAATGCTAGTATACTGATCTTCAGCACAGACTGAGGTTATAAGTATCCACATGGTTCTAAGTCTGTTGCACCTGTCTGTTAATATTTTATTACCGATCCGCAAAGAAAACCGAGAGAGGCAGGGAAAGAAGGTTTGAGAAAAATTGCTTTTTAGGACAGTTGAGCACTTTTGTTAGAAATGTCCAATATGATTACATGCAACATTTAGCAGTCATTGTATTTGCACATTTCTTAACAGTCCCTTGTAGAAGTCCAGTGAGGATGTATCAATGTAGGTCTGATTCAGTTTTGCTTTGCCCAGCCTGTTAGGTTTTTTTTTTTTCTGCAATTTTACTACAAACCTCACTTTCAGATTACAAAAGTATTAGCATATGCTTTCTCTGATAGATGATGCTTTAAATCACTGACTCAAAGGCTGAATCCATCTGAAGCTGTTGTCACAGAGAACTCTATTTTGTTGTTACAGTACCTATTCTACCCCTATTTCTTTCTTACCTCTTTTTGACAACAAAACCAAATGATGAATAAACTTTAAAAACACATAAGCAGGTAGCAAGTTTCCCAAGAGCTAGGAGTGAGACGTGAGTAAAGCTTGCATTAATTCTTCTTTTAGATACTGAATGTGTAAGTTAATTACAACATACCTAGTGTGCCATGAACGAACTTAGAGAAGAGTTTGGTGTCCCCTTCAGGTTTTCTCAGCCAATCAGTGACAGACTTGAATGCTGGAATACTGAAACTATATTTGTATAGAATACTGAAAACAAGTCTAGGTCATAATTACTGTTGGGGTTTTTTTGGTTTGTTTTTTTGAACAAATGATTNTTTTTTTTTTTTTTTTTTTTTCCAGCTTTTCTCTCCTGCCATCTATTCTGTAACAAAGATAATGCACAAAATAAATGTGGTAGTTTGTGTTTGATTTATTAGTTCTCTTAAGTGAACATAGAATGCTTTAAAATATTTGTAAGAAAGAGTGTTGATTGTTTACCTTTCCACACTGACTTTCAATCATGCTATGAAATATGCTTAGATGTCCTAAAATTAATAAATGAAAAGAAAAAGATCTCTCTCAAATAACGAAAAGAAGTGGCAAAAGAGACAAAATGGAGCTATTTAAGATATTAAAAGGACCTCTATTAGTTTGGATCTGTCACTTCAAGTAAGGAGCTAGACAATTAATGCACAAGTTTTTTCACCCCCAGCAGTGTAGTCATAGGCAGCATGATGTTGTTATTCTGACTTCTTTCTAAGGAAGTGATCAGACATGGAGCAATGAAATATCAGTCTTTCTTTAAGTGACTTAGTAACCTTGAAGATAAAACTCATTCTACATGTTCTTTGTATTTATGACTTTATCTATGGCTCATTTAACACTGCAGAACTCTGTCCAATGCCTTTTGGGGAAATCAGAAATAAACTGGTCCTGGATACATATCCTGTTGCCTGGTGAACATTTGGTCATCTTTAGGCTATCATCAATTTTTCTTCTGAATTGACATACCTGAAAATATATCTGAGGGTTATGTGGTACTGACCCTGAAAGTTTCTGGTATTGCAAAAGTACTAAAAATGGAGAGTTTATGACTACACTTGAAGCAACTTAGAAATCTTTTTAGGTGAAAAGATTCATACAGTTGTCTTAAAATTTACAGGAAATGAAGTTGTATATTTTATAGAAATATATCTTGTGAAGACCTAGCAACATCTAAATTTTGGACTTTATTGAATTTTATTATAGTCCCAGAGTAATACCAAATTTGTAATTTCACATCCAAGAAGCGTAGTAAGTTTTGAAAAATTCTCCCTCTTCATAGAAAAAAATAAAATAAAATATCAAGGTGAAATAGTGTATAAAATGAAATGGTTAACATGTAGGGAAAAAAAAAATAATGTTCCCATATGTGCTAGTTTTCCTCTGCAGAGTTCCAAAAGTGGCAGCTTTTTAAAATTTTAATCCAGGATTTTGAATATGGGACATGAATAAAGAAATATCCAAAGTTATACAAAGAAAAGAAGTGGTTTGGTTTGTTGCTTTTTGGTTTTTTTTTTTTTTTTCTCTATCATAAAAATACTTCGGTCAAATTTTTCAACAATGTCTCGTGTTCTTGTGAGAAAGGGTAGCAACTTTAACATGTTTGGCAAAACAGTTTCTTTAAGATTAAAAAGTTGGGGAATATCTAAGCCTCTGATATTGCTAATGCTTATCTATTGACATCATAGATGAAAAAATTTGTACTGAATACTCAAGGTATTATCAGATGTTCAAATTACAGAAGGTGCACAAACAGGTGAAATTATTGCTTTTTTAATATTTCTTTCAATTTATTTTATATTTATATTGTCGAATGTTACTTGCTATCAAATTTAGGCTTCTTGCATATCCAACATTAACATTTAATAATGCTAATGGTGCACTTTTTTCTATTAAGCGTCCTAAGAACTTTCCTAATTTCATTTGTGTTCTTATAGGGGTTAAGCATTTGACTCTCTATACAAAGATTAAATAAGGAATTAATTATGCCTTGAAGCAGATTTAATGTACCTTGCCTTAGTAATACTTTTTTTTTGATATTATGATTATTATGCAATACTTAATAGTTTCATTGCAGTGCAACCATTCAATAGTCAAAAGAAAGCATGTGGGGTGTGTTATCCTGCTGCTAATTGTTAGAGAAATAGCATTCTCTTCAACTGATGTAGAGATAAGGATTGGGATAAACGACCTACACCTAATGTTTTGTTATTCAACATAGGGTAAACTGATGTAATGTGAAGGGCACCACAATGTTAATGTTATTCAAAGTATGATTTGAGAGTACATTCATACACTTGATGCTTTGTTAAAAATGTTTTACAGAATATAAGAGAAGGGATATTTGCTTCTTCTTAGGATTTATACAAGCCTTATTTCTTTCTCTGGAGGTCAGCTGCTGGACTAAATAAATGTACTTTTATAAAGCAAGGTGGCAGCAAGAAGCTTCTGACAGAAAAAAAATGGTCTACTATTCTCATTTTTCATGAGTACAGCAAAAAGATGAGATGCTAGCCATGACCACATTCTACCTCAATACCTTCTTTCCACATATTGTATCCACCTTTACCCAGTAATATTTATTGTCTGAGTGTGTATTATAATTATCAGTTTTGGGGAAACTCATGAGCGTTTTGTACTGAATTATTTTATCTCAGTTGCTGAAGGAAACCTCGTGGTTAATATAGAATTCAATAACTCATCACGTGTAAGATTTAAATCATACATGCCTGGGGATGTATTTGTAGAGGGTAGATTAGTTGATCTTTTATGTCTATCTAATGTTGTTCTGTGTATATTCCCTTTTTTAAATGAAGGAATATTTGTCTTTCTAGAAACAGAGATTGCTGGTGTAGTCATTTACTTTAGCAAGGATGTAGATTTTCTTTTAACTGTGGATACCAGCCTATAGGAAGTACTTTCCTTGATACGTTTGCCTTTTCAAAAAATAGTTTAGAAGCAAAAAGCATCTGGGAAACATCCTGAGAATAAGACCTCTCTCCCTGTGACTGCTAGAGGGAAACTAAACAACCTTTAAAGTTTTTAAAATAAAAATCAATAGAAAAGCTGTCAGGCACTGGCAACTTATTTACAGGAAAAAAAATATGTCTTTCAGAATTTCTTTAGTCCTAACTGAAGGTGAGTTTTTGCTTCAATCTATTTTTAGGAATCTTCTTTAAGAATTTTTAGTTCTCATTAATTAATATATTCAATAAAGGTACGAGTTTCTACATATATCAAGGGTTTTCTGAAAATCTGATTTTCTATTGATATTTAAAATTATTTCTTTTTTTTTTTTAATTTTTGAATTTTTCACATGAAGCTAATAGTCCATTAACCACTTTGTCTGTCCCTGTCCTGTAACTGACCTCTTTAAACTGTTTCACTGCGTTTCACTCTTACCTAAAACTAATGTGTCTCCCATCTTGAGACCTAGAGGATTAATAGCTCTCAGATGATTCTGAAAATCTCCTTTTAAATTATAAGAACTTGTCTGGACTAGGATTACTGTTACAAATGTGATAGTTGGCTAATTCTGAGAAATTATATATTTAGATAAGGTGTGGGGGGGTGTTTGATAATATTTTCCTGCATTTTTGGTAAAAGTTGTGAGTTTGATTCTCTCTTTTTTTTGTGTGAGACTATTTGTATGAAAAGCCATTTCTATTAATTCATATGAATCACCTATTTTGCACAAATAAGTAAACTAGCTGCAAGGTAATTCTATCCCTTTTGTGTGTGTGTATAGAACATAACTAACTGATCACTGAAAACAAGGCCAATAGAATAGCTAATAGTTATTTTGATGGAATTTTGGCACTTTCATCTTGTTTTAATAGGTAAGAGACTGTTATTAAAAGAGGAAAACTTGTGTGGAAATATAAGTAGATATGATAATATTGCACAAGCAGAAATTATAATATTACCAGAATCATTTGCAGCACAATATGGAATTAACTACGAGTTCTATTATTAGTAACACTGAAAGTTTCTATTTCAAGAATACAAACCAAATTTTGATGTTGCAATAGGAAAATGACATGTTCACAATTCTGACCAGTCATTTGGATTCCTAAAGAATTATCAAACTCCTGTTCTACTTGAGAAAGAAAGAAAAGGAGAATTGAGGAGTTTCTGGACAGAAGCCTATGTGCCTTAACATATTAGATGTCTCTGTGCAAGCACTTTATGCTACATTTTTAAAAAGGAACCAATCTTTTTTATTATTTTTTATTTTAATACACTATAACTTTATTTGGAATACATATTTTTTTTCTTACACCAGAAAATACAAATACTAAAATGTGTTGCCAGCAACTGAGACATGTCTGTGAGGGGGGGGAAACAGATGGGAAGGGAAGAATTCAGGAGGGCTTACTGAAAAGTAAAATGGCTGCTCTTTGTATTTCCTATATGTGGCAGAGAAGACTGGGGATTTTGTTATGAGCCAGCTTCTTGTTTGGGAAGCGCTGGTGGGTACGCAGGGAGACAGCTGTAACACCTTCATTTCTATTGCATTTTCATACAGGTTATAGCTGCTATTAGTGAGGGTCGTAGGCCACTCTTTTCCTTAGTGGATAGATTTCCTAACCTAAGAATGCTGACTTGACAGACCAGAGCTATATGCTGTCCTGGTAATACTGCCCCAAAATGCACAGTCCAAGGCAGTTAGCCAACCAGTACACGCCAGTCCTTCCAGCTTTGTGCCACTAGAGGAAATATCGAACTGGTCGTACAAAAGGTCTGGCACAAGGCAGGGAATTTCTCTCTAGGGGACTTCAGAGTACATTCATTATTACCTGTAACTTTAACAAAACAGCTTTTTCTACAGATACGGTAAAAATCACTGAATACAGTATTTTTTATCTTGCTTAAGGAGTACAACTACTGACGACATGCAAAGGTGGAAAGCAGACTAATACCAAAAAATAATTAATTTGAAAGCAAATGTGAAAATTGAAAATAGAAAAGCTTTCACTGCACTTTCTTTTCTTTATTTATTTTGTAGTCAAAGAGAGGTTGCCAGGGAACACACTCTGCCAGGACCCTACACGAATCCATTCTGACTCCTTTTGGGAGCAAACACAAAACCTTCTTCTTAAAGGCCTTGATGCAAGTACTGTCACTCACTTTAACCTGCAAATTTCAAGCCGTCTTCCTCCTCTTTCTCCAACAAATAAATTAACTAAAAAAAAACCAAACCAACCCATAAAAACCCCCGAAAAAACAACCTCAAACAAAAGCCTGCTTGAAGTAGAGCTCTTGTGTTCCAATTGGGAAAAGCTAAACTATGAAATGTGTTCAGTATGTGTATCAGCTGTTCCTTTTACATGAATGGTGCTTGGCTACTGATGGGAGAGTGATACTGGGAATTTTTTATTGATATTTGTGGGTTTTTTGTGCCATTCTTTTCTACTGTCTAAATTTGTATATGCAGAAACTATTAGAACACGAATGCTGAAATTACCCACTGCTGTTACATGCAAAAAGCAAATTTTAAGAAGTCTGATGTAGGAGTCAGATATTTGTGCTTTCTTTTGATATACTCATAATTAATTTGTGTAAGTGCTGGATGATAACATAATGAAGACATTGACATTAAGGATAGTACTCCAGTGGCCAAATTACTTTCAGAATTTTGTCTTGTATAAACCGCCTGAATTCTGGTCCTTAGAGGTAGGCTGTTCTTACAAAGAAAAAGCACAAGTTTTTGCATGCGTCTAGCAATACTAACTCCGCCACAGTGTCGGAACAGCTTTTCAGTGCTCTATAAAAAGGCAAAGTTGACAAAGGTAGAAGTAAAGTTAGGTCATACAGGAAATGGGCTAGTTCATTATTGCTTTTTATCAGTTTATTTTTACAGAGATCCTTAAAAAGTATTTGAACTCATCTCTGTTGCGTATCTTTCAGAAAAGAAAGGAAGTTATTATAAAACAAATCACTCAAGCTAAGATGATCCTGCTTTTTGATACACCTGTAATCCTATTATTCTGCACACACTAGTATTGTGATAGTAATAATATAAAATACTCAAAATATATCACATTTGATTTCTTGGAATTTGATAAAGAATGATGGTTACAGATGAAGGGTTCTATCATAAAGGACATCGAGGTGTGTGGCAAGATTAACTGAGGAAGCTGTGACAAATACTACCCAACTAACATTAGCTTCCACATCACAGGATGTACCCATCATTTCTGGTATGTACTCAGGACCAAACACAATAAGTAGAGCTCCATGCAGTGATCACTGGTGGTCTTCAGTGTGTACTGAGTTAAATGAGTTCAACAGGTATAGGGTCATTCCTGTTGTGCAGGTCATAGCATGTGAAACTTCTGTGCTCCAAGGTCCAATTTGAGAACTGCTTTGCTGAGATTTATTTAGTAGTAAAGTTCTCTTCTTTGAATGTGTATACTGTCTCTTCCAGAATAGCTTGGAGCTACAACCTAACCCAAATCATTTTAATCAAGAAATCTCCCTACCCTGCCTATGGCTGAACTCTTTAATAAGGAAAAGAAAGCTGAGAATTGGAGATAAGACTGCATACTGGATGAGATGAATCTGATTGGACCCAGAAGGATTTCATCAGCAAACTTTTAAAGCATATCTTTGCTGCAGTGACAGCTGCTTGTAGAATAAAAATCAGAGAAGTTTTGAGTGTTGCCAACATGGAGCTTCATGCCACCACAGCTAATTCTCTAAGTACTCAGGATTATCTGAGAAGTTTTGGAGCAAACCAGGAACAGCTATTGCTCTGTAGGTATACAGTGAAATAGGAAGCTGTGACTGGCTACCTGTATCACAAGAGTTAGGTGTGCACCATTTCATCTACCATCTTTCACCACTCTCTTCTTACCTTCTCAAAGGCAGGTATCTATTGGAAAGAAACCCTGGGTGGAAGTACAGATTATCCAGACCAAGGTGGCAAGATGGCCACGTCTCACCAAATCTGTAGTTTTGGAGCAGTTGTCAGGCTGTCTAGATACTTTAACCATGCCTATGTTTTGATGGAACACTAGTAAAGGGCATTTGTCGGTTAGCTTTGGCTTTTCCTGCTTGAATACTTCATGTACCTAAATATGGTACAACGAAAAAAATCTGGATGAAAAAGGGCAAGTAATGTAGCAATAACTGTAAACAGATATTGGCTTTCCCGTTTTATTTGTTTGTTTAAATACACAATACCCCCTCACTGATGTCGCAATCAATTTTAATTTGTTCCTTTAAATACTCATTACGTTTTTCATATAGACTTATTTTTCATTAAATGTTCAAACTTTCTTAGTATCTGCATAGGCTGAAATGCCTGTGCAAGTATGTAGCTGAAA
The DNA here is from genome assembly GCA_013400055.1 of Nycticryphes semicollaris. Lineage (NCBI taxonomy): Eukaryota > Metazoa > Chordata > Aves > Charadriiformes > Rostratulidae > Nycticryphes > Nycticryphes semicollaris. The sequence goes on along the minus strand of VXBJ01004002.1, from coordinate 412,455 downwards.
ATTGGAGCACTGCTGCATTTTTATATCTAATTGAAATTAAATACATAAAGCTGCCAGTTGTGCTATGTCTTTTGCCTCATGAAAGGTCATTCGTAATCTTTTTTTATAGTTAATGGAATGCACCATTTTTATTACACTGAAATCTGAATGTCTTCAGAAACTTTGAAAACTAAACAACTGTATGTGAGATAACAGAGAAAAATAATTTCCTTTGGAGAATGACCTTTCAAAAGTGACTAGTCCACATCTTTTTAGTGATGCCAACATGTCAGCTTCACATTGTGTACAAACTTCCCTGTCTTTGCCATATGCAAATATCCTCACTAAAATGGTAAAATAATGCTACACATTGTAATATTTATTTTTTCACAAATGTTCATCAGATAATAGCTTTTAAGGGTCTTTGAATACAGAACACTGTATGTGCTGTCAGCTGAGCCAGTAGATTTTGTTTACAAAATGTCAGCATTTCCTTTTTTCTGAAAAGGACAGATGATAGCGTCTTCTGAAGAAAGGAACCTCAAACCAACTCTCAACTTATACCAACAGCAGTGACCTCTATTGTCTTGTTCACAGTAGCATCAATAACAAAAGGTAATTGTTATATACATGGGAAGAGAAAAAAGGTACAAGACTGTCAAGATAAATGAGATAATTTTGTACTAGATCCATTATAATTTTCTAATAAAAGGTTGTGCTATATTTATCAGTGCAATTTCTTCAGAAATCCTGAAATTCAATTATGATCACGTTATAAGTTAGAATGAAACTGGGGATGTGCAACTTTAAGGCCTTTCCTTTAGATGAATGATTTATGGTCACTAAAGCTTATAGTCAGCAAGGATAAAATACAAAAGAAAAATATCTAAGAAAGCATTCATAAATCCTCTCAAAGACTAATAGGCACAGATTCTTCTTTCCCATTTTATAAAAAAAAAAAATTACCTTATACTAAATAAAAGTTATTTTCAGAACACAGCTTGCTCCTCAAAAGTCTTCACATATGGAGAAAAAAAAACAAAACAAAACAAAACAAAACAAAAAATTTGCATAAGTTCCTATTCAGAAAAGCATTTATGTGCCTTTTGAACAAAACTGTTAAAACCGCACACTGATACTGAAACTTTTACATAGGTTTTTATGTCACTGGAATGTTTGACAAAAGCAATAATAGTGGAATTACATGGCTAGATCAAATAAATTTATACCATATTCTGCCTATCTTTGCATTTTCTAGCTTTCATTTTCTATTTCACTCCAGAGTTCCTTCTGGAACCATATTGTTTTGTTGTTCTACTCACTTAAGATTTTTATGTAGAGAAACCAGTAAAATTTTAAGTAATTGCTAGGTGCCAGGTGAATCTATAGGACTGGGGTTTTTTTAGTTACTACATATAACCAACTAGAACCTGGTGCATACTTGATGCAGTATAATCATCTGAAACAGGCTTCTTTCATCTCAGCAAGATCTCTTCAGTATTTTAATTTTTTTCTAAGATTTTGAAATGGAAGCCAAATTATTCTATGTCACACTTTGCATCCCTATTATGTTACTTTACAGTCATATGCTGATATGAGAATCCAGCTGCATGCTTTCTTGTTTCAGAGATTAGCTATTTATTTGGGTCCCTTTTGTATAGCAACTCTTTTTGTCAACTGTTCTTTCTAGCAGCAGCAGTTCTTCTCTCCCTTTGTTAGTAACATAGAAGTGTGAGTCATTTTAGGAACTCCTGCATTATTTTAATGCATTTAATTATATTGTATGTGTGTCTACCCATTCATATTTTATTTCAATATCTTTCAAGCTCCTTATCCAGGCCCAAAAGAATAGTTGTCATAATATTTGACTTCCTGTGATTCTAGTCTCAACATCTACAGGGACAAAGGTACATCCTAATAATAGATTATAATTGGTCCCTTTGCACAATTAATAAGTCAAGTCTTATCAATCAGTGACTTTCTGTTTGTGTAACTGGTGTTCCAGATACGATGCAGAGAAAAACTTTCACTCCAAGAGAAACTAAAGCCAACTAAGAAGAATGGCTTATGATTTGAGATTTTTTTCCTCATGACTTTTGAAGGAAGATCCATTCCCAGAACTGTATCTGACCACAGAGAATTGATTAGGTGAGCCATCAGCTGCTGTACAAAAAGCAACTAACTATTAGGACTGATGAGAAGAAAAAGAGTAGTTTTGGAAGCCTGTGCTACCCATCTGCTTTGCACTGTAAGTAGTCAGTTAAAGTAGCAGTCTTGAATATCTCAGAAAACCATTTACTACCGCAGATCCAGGATGATTGCTTCCAGGATAAGAGTGCAGCACTGGTTCCAATGTTTCTTGATAAAATACATTCTGAGGAAGGCCACTGCAATGCAATCTAATAGCCATCTTGAGATAGTTGAGATGGCCCAGGTTTAAGATGAACACCAGGCATGTGAAGGCAAGGTGGGCAGCTTTATTTTCCCTCGTCACCTGCAACGCAGCGCTAGATGCTCCTTAGCTGGGCAAAGAGAATGGTGGGACTGTCAGTGCTGCCATTCAAGGGGAGCAGAGGGGCTCATTTAAGGGAAGTTTCCCTTCCTCCTTTTCCACCAGTCAGGATGGAAGTGGAGAAGCTGTTTACCCACACCAAATACAGACATGATTCTTCTCTTATGGCCTTCTTCCAGGATAAAGCATTTAAGAGACAGCAAAGACCATCCCGTTTGTTCTCTGTTGCCGAACAGCTGGTTGTCAGATGCAGAAACTGACTTTTCTTAGGCAGTAATAACTAAATAAGTCAAGTGAGGTTTAGAATGACTGTATAAATTAGGCGAGCAGAACCTTCCACAGTGATTGAAGAAATGGTAGCAACACACAACTGCATTTTTTACATCTGCCTTGAGGTTTCATCTAAAGATGATCCATTTCTAAAACAGGCCTGATGAAGGTTTTCAAGGTCTGAACATATTTTGCATTACAGCATTCAGCATGCAGGCTGGAACTGGATTATAGCATTTCTAAGGGGTAAATAGTTGAGAATAGCTTCTGGGGAGGAAGGGGGGAAACACAAGCAAAATCGAAAGTCAAAACCAACAAGGCACATATAAACATTTTCTGTATTGTTTTCTGTCCTTTGTATTGCCAAGGACATTAAGCAGGACAGACATTAAAGAGTTCTTATCCTGCTGTTTTGTTCTGGAATACATGATCTTTCTTTGGTCCACTCTAGTGATTATCACAGCCACTATTTGTTCATAAGTGGGATCAGTAAATGAACGAAATACCACTTTCAGTAGACTTACTGAAAGAAAGAAGTAGGTCTTCTAAATGGTAGTAGATATGATTAGTTTACAAAAGGAGTAATAAATCCTTTGCTTAGAAGAACATACTGATTTGTATGTCTTTTAAATTACTGGTTTCCTATTGCATTATGGAAGAAAGCTAAGCATAACAGTGTCAAATAAAATGTCATTTCTGAACAGATATCACACTTTGATTTAGATTTGCAATATTTTTATTTGGACTTTTTTCACACCTGAGAAGGTTGTGTAACACCTAAATATGGAATCCATCTTGCAATTGACAATAATAAGACATAATGCTGATGAGGTAGCAAGAACCTTGTTGTATGAGTTTAAAGAACAAGTTAGACAAAAAACCACACAAAAACATAAATACATCTTGAGTCACATAGAAACAGGCACAACTTGAATCTCTCAGCTCCCACTCTAATACATTAGAAATTTACTCTCTGAGTATCTAATACTCAAGATTTAGAATAACTTGTGTGCTAAACATCTGGAAAATTTGTTTCAAACAGATTAGTGACATAGCAAAACAACTGCTTATCAGCAATAAATTCTTACCTTGTTTTTAAGGGACAAACAAAGCAAGGTGATTTTAATTCCTTAATGTATAATATATCAGTAAGTGTGACTGATCATTTGATTAAGAAGGATAAAGATTTTTACAGTGCATTAGAGAGTTAATTTGATCACACAAATAGATAAGCTACATACAGGAGCTAATAATGCATTTGCTAAATTATTTATGGAGTTAAATTATTCCATAAATTGTACTGTAGTACACTGAGATTGTTTCATTTTAATATTAATATGGACAAACTGTGCCAGAGAAGCTAAGAATGTTGAACTTCAAACACATTTCTTGATCATTTTAATTTATATAAGCGCTTTTTGGTTTAGGGCATGTTCAGTGAAAGATAAAAGGAAAAGCTTCTTGATATATCTTAAGGTGATAGGTGAACAAAGTGAAGACCTATATAGAAATAGGTCACAGACTATCACTTGCATATAATAAATATTTTAACTTAGGTTGCTGTATAATGTTGTTTGCAATAACTTTGCAGAGAAGTACTTCAGTGCAAAATATCTTTAACACAGGAGAACTAAAATTATGTATTTTCTGGTACAGTTTTCCTTAAAAGAAGTGTCTATCACTTTAAATAAAAATGAATTCATTTCTTACTAATCATATAGTGGATGTAAAACCATTCCTCTAACATGTGATCATCCCACACATACTTCAGTTTGTCATTCTTCTCTTTCTTTTTGCAGGTGTTGTTAAAAAAATGCAAAAGCCTCCACTTGCCAAGATGCATGTGTACTTCGCTATTTACAGCTTTAAATGAGAAAATAAGCCTTCTTAGAATTCTGAAAATGTTGAATTTGTTTTTCCCAGCTGGAGAGTGGGGTTAGCTTCATTTTTACAAATATGTCTATGTCAGAATGTTCTCCAGTTTTATGCCAGGAAACTATGCAGCATGTTGTGGAGTTCAATGGAAAGAAAAAGGACTGACTTCGCTTTTGGCAACTGTTACATCCACCTGATGATTGAAATAGATGTGGTGATTTTAGAATCTGATTATTTCTGTGGAGATTAAAAATTGATTAAGCACTGAATACTTCTCCATGCCTCTCTTTTGTGTATCCCCAACAGTTGCATATGAAAGGTGAGCTTCCATCTGAAATATTTCTTCACTATACTCCTGAGTCTTTTATTTGTATCCATAGGAGTTTAAGACCATCATGCATACAGAAAATGAGAATTTGTTCTATAATCTGAGTATTTGGATTGATGTTTTTCTTTTTAAAATGTTGAGTGTTTGTGTCCCCTCCAGTAAAAAATAGATTTAGAAAACTAGAACATATTACAGAAGCTGACTATCTTTCAAAGAGTTCATCATTATTCCTATTGCTTTTCTTTAAGTGTGCACATATCTTAATAGGGAGTCATGATGAAAGCCAAAAAATGCATAATTATGGTTACTTTTTCCGTCACTATTACTGGCCTTCTTTTTCCCACTCTATGTCCACACACTCACTTTACTTTATTTTACATAGCTCCAACTTTTCTTAATAAAATACATGCTGAGGAAAAGCCACTGCAATGCAGTATCTCAAGCCTCTCTTGAGATATACATGAACTGACATAATCTAAAGAGGTATATCCTTATCCCTTACCTTTGCTGATATGAGATAAATAAAATATTATAGTAAGCTGTGATTTAATCTCTTCAGTTCAAGCCCTTTTTGTCTCTGTCTTTGCTTGTTGCAGTTTTTCTATACTATATGAATACTTGAAAATTCGGAAACCAAACTCCTGTGAAATCTATCATGGATCTTTTAATAGCGTTTAAATAATTACATATGAACCTAGTAGTCTTACCTTTCCTGTACCAATAGGATTTTAATAACACTAATAATAAATACAGTATTTCAATAACATTTTATAATATTATTCTCCTTTTCAGTTACAGAACACCTAGATAATCTTAAAATAATTTTGGCAATATAACAATTAAAAACATATCTAAACACAATTACATATACAGATAGTAACTACTTTCATAGATTTTTTTCCTTCTACTAGTGTGTCTTTTCCTTTAATTTCTCCTGTGATTCTGTCTCCGTTGAGTGTCCATATATAAATAATAACTGAGACAACAGAAGTTGTGCATTACGGTATTGCAAGAAAGCAGTTCATCCTACTCTTTGTGCGTGTAAGATAAAGTCTAATGTCTACAAAATGGAGTCTCTTGCCAACGGAGAGGTGCAGATGGAACAAGCAGCATGCTTTCTTCTGTGCTCACAATATTTAACTTTTCATACTTCTGAGATCATAGATAAGCCATGCTTTGTCAGCAGTGCCATATTACATCTAAACAACAGCAGTCTTCAGGAGTTCCTGAAATTTTGTCAACATAACGTGACATTGTATGGTCTTTATGCTATGATCAATGAGTAAAATGATATATCTTACAAGAATTTAGTCATCAGAATGAACATTAATAACCTTAAGTCTCTTTCAAGCTTGTTAAATTTGAAGCACTAAAGCTGTCAAATTGATTATAATCTGATCTTTCTCCAGGTAGAGTTATGTGAGACCCTGAGTCAGTCCCACTACTGACTGCTGCCCAACAAGGAGATTTCCTTTTATGTGGCTGCAGAAGCATATGTTCTTCCTTCTCCCTCTTTCACATGGTGTGGTTCTGCCCCTTTTTAGGCTCTATTCAAGATCATCACTGAAAAGACTGATTGCACTAACCCAGCAGAAAACCATCTGAAATTGTCTCATGGAGAGACCTGATGTATGTTACAGCTAATGCAAGGTAAACAGAGACAGCATGCAGTAGGGAGCTTGACAAGGTGTTAGATTGGCTCAAGCTGTCTTGTGTAATTTTGTTTTTGAAAGCGAAGTGACACAGCTTTTGTAGCTTGGGTATGAAAAGTAGTGTTAGATCTGGTTGGTGGGGTTTTTTTGTTTGCTTGGGTTTTGTGGTAGTGTTTTTTTTGGTTTTGTTTTGTTGTTTTTTGTAAACAAAACTTTAGTTATATTATTTCTCATCCATTTGGGAAGTATACTTTGGTTTTGAAACCATTCAGAGATCCTGGAATTTGGTTGAAAAGAGCTACTCAAATGCTAATGAGTATTCGTTAATGTGATTTTACAACTCCTCTTATCACTTAAATTGGCTAAAGCTTTGACAAAGAAATGTCTAGTTCTCTCTCTCACTGTAAAATGAATTATCAAAGCGTTGCTAAAGATTTTTTAATTTTTTTAATAGAAAAAAATAGAAAAAAAAAACCCAGACAACCTGTTTGAACAGGGAACACTGTTCTATTAAGGAAGACAAACCTGGAGTTATAATGGATTATGCACAGATTTCCCCTGCCCAACGTATTCTTACTTTCAGGAAATGAATGGTTTTCAAGCTCCAGCAAACTGTTCCCAGATCCCTTTGATTCCTAAGAAGCCCTTCATGTCCTATTCAAGGCCTTGTTGGTACAAGCATCATGTTGTGACTGCTTTACCTTTTGCTGCCTGCAATCTTCTTCCCCTGAGTATCTTTCTCCAGGTTGTCTTGCCATCAATTTAGAAATATATAGGAATAGATGAAGAGTAGCTGTGAACAAAATTAACTCCCAAAACCAGTATCTGTCACATGCACATTGAAACAGTTTGAGCTGTACGCGTTAATTGTCATTTTTTACTGATGGTTGTCACAATATGCACTTAAAAACTGTATGTGTAAAGACTAATTTCTATGTCTATTTTTAAGTTCCTGGTTCCTGCTGAACTGAATATGTGACAAAAATGTATTTTGGGAAAAAAAAAAACCCCAAAACTTCAATATAAAGGGTATAAAAATCTTCCATAGGTAGAAATTTCCTTCTTTTCTTCTTCTTTCTTTCCTTCTTTCACCCTACAATAACTATAATATTTTAAGTAGCTTTGAAACTTACTGGGAATGATTCTTTATGCCCTTTTTGCTTAAACAAATTACAATTTCATAGGAAAAATCATGCTATGTTTTTAGTAATGAATATGGCAAAAACTTCCATGAAAGGGAACATGCAGATCTAGATTTAGACTAAATATTGATCTAATTCAACTTGTAATATAAACTCATGTACACTCATAAACCACTTAAGTTCAAACATACATATGGGTATTACAGCAAGAATCTGTTTTCATCAGAATCAAAAGTTGCTGTACAACAATTTAAAAAAAAAATAAGGAAAACATGTCTAACTAAACTGGGAAAAAAAAGGTAATTAAAAAAATCTACAGCAAAATAAAATAGTAAACATAAAGTATTGACATAAAAGGTGAAAAAGTATTGACATAAAAGGTGAACATAAGTGTACTTTAAAAAAAAAGGTTGACAAAAGCAGGTGGTTGTTTTTTAATCATCCTACAAATATTTATTTTATCAGAAGTGGAAAAAAACTCACAATAAACCCAGCAAAAATAAAAAGTCTACCTTCCTTCTCATTTTATCCGTGATGACAGCAGTTACTTGGTCTTTTATAAGATAAGATCTTTACAATAATTATTCCTAGAGGAGTTAGGGCTTAGTTATCTTAATTTTATCTGAGATCATTGACTTTAATCAAGTTAGTTTCAGGAAATAGTGCATCATTTCTCTGCTTCCTGCTGGTCTGCTGAACCTTTAGAATCTTTTTTTTTAATGTTAAAAATCAGCTGGAATCCTTTTTTGTGGCGAAACTACTTGATGCTGGGAAGGATTTTGAGAAAATAGGATAATGTTATTCACATCGAATCTTTGAACTATTTTTGTAAGGAACAGGCTATCGATTGTGTCAGCATCCCTCACACTACATGCAAAGTTTCAGCATGGAACAACAACTTATTCTACAATGAAACATAAGACGTGATTGCCCTGAGTCAATCTTATTAGCCCAAAAAGCACTACTGTATGTTCCTCAACTGATTTGACATAGAATTCACCACAATTGATTTCTAACAATATAGATATATGTTGCTGCCATTTTATTTTGTCCTGTTCCAGACACAAACTTCTTTTAATATATTGAGTTTCACAATCAAATAACTACATAAAAGGTTAATTATAAGAGAAATAAAATGCCTATGCTCTGTTTTAAAACCCCACCTTACTGTAGGTTATAGAGCATGTTTTATAAATAGCATATTAGCACTGGATGATCTTCTGCATAGTTACCTTAAAGAACACCAAGTCTTTCCACAATTTCTTCTTATGTATTAAATTGGAAAGCTCTTCAAAGCTAAGTGTCTAATCTTTAAAATGTGAGCTTTGGGTACTTTTTTTTTTTTCTTTTTAAAATTTGATTTGCTATAATGAATTGTTGCATTAAACTGATAGAAACAAATGTTGCAGTATCATGGCTACTGTTGTTGCTTGTCATATAAAGCTTATTATCTATTAAAGTTACAGATTAAATTCGTTCAGCTAAATTGGTGTAAGAGCAGCATAGCTCATTAATTTCTCAGGAGTTATAAGTGATGTCTTTCACCAAATGCACATATCACCTCTTTGAATAAGTTCTTAAATTTGATAGTCAAATTCAACTCTAATGCAGGCTGAATCTCTTCTAGTTTACACCACAATGAATTCAACCATTTCTGCCCATTTTTGAAAACTCTCCTTTGGAACTCTTTCATAATATACTGGTTTAATCAGCTACATTTGTTGACATTTCTATTAAACCCTACAGGCTAGATATGCCCCGCTCCACTGTGGTTCTGGAAGAAATTTATTGAAGTCAATGGAGATACATGCATTTAAATGGTTATACAAGGAGAAATGCATCCTGTGAGTTAGAGTAGACAAGGATGTCTACTGTCCTCATTTAAATTGCAGCTTAAGACTGTACTATTTCCTGAGTTTCCAGAGATGGAAGAATGATGCACCAACTCACTGTTGTACTGTCAAGTACATCTGTATGGCTTTTATTAGGTCTGCAATTTAGGTTTAGTATAAAAAGGGGCAGTATGCTGATTTATCATAGCTTTATGACAGTGGTGTTCTCTCTGTGCTGAAGAATGTGGGAAAATAGTTTCCTGGGAGTCTGGCTGCTGAATGAGGCAGATATCTGTCTATTGGGATTTCAGGGGCAACTCTTCTAGAACATTAGACCTTATCTCATCCTAAGGAATAAACCTGAAATCTCTGCAAGATTCTTATATTCAATTTGCATAATGCCATTTAGGTGCAGTTTCAGACTAACAACATGATAGAAGATGAGCGTAATGCCCCATTCCATAATTGCATTAATCTTGAAAAAGAACAGGGATAATGGAATATGGTACCTCAAATACATATCAGTATTTGTAAATAATCAGGAGGCCAAGTCTTGTCACTTGGGCTTTACCCCTCAAAGTAGCCCCAAAAATGTATCAAGAAAAAAATCCATGTTACACATTGGTGTAGTCAAGCTGCCTGTGATATTTCTAGCTCTGCTCTATGTGCTTGCCTGTCATGATGATCAAATGAGCTGTCACAGTGGAGCAAGTTTAAGTGAGAACTTTCACAGTAAAAGAAATGTCCTTGTGGTGTTAGTAATGTCTATGTCCTGTTCACTACTGTTGATGATTTGTGCTTTAGTACAACAGCAAAGCTCACAGCCTGTGCTTATTTTCTGCATGATCCCTTGGTTAAGCCATAACCCTTTGTGTGGCAGTGCAGTCATAAAAATTATGTCACGAATCCAGCATAATGTTTTTTCTGTAGGATGGAACATAAAAGGAAAGGAGCCGAAAGAGGGCCAATAATGGTTGATTATAGAAATCTTTGATAAATAAGATATTTCTTAATTTCTTTGAATTTATGAAACCTTCCATATACAATATGCAGACCACAAGACTGCTACAGCAAAAAAGATTTCAATCTCTGATGGTCTATATTTTTCTCTTCCCTCATTTTTTCCTCAGTAGCAACCACATTTTCTTCTGTTTGGGAAGAGATCATATTTGAGAATAACTTCATAATCAAAATAGTCTGGAAAAAATATAAATGATAGTATTTTGGCTGGAGGACTACACTGTGACTTAGGAACTTTGGATCAGTGGACAATAACTTTTCAACCTTCTACAGTCTACTAATATATGAGATTATTTTTGAGGGGGTGCTGTTTCTCCATATGTATATTTACATCACATCGTACAGTGGGTCTTCTTTGTTAGAAATTGACAAAGTGACAATTGACACTTGAAAGTGCTACCATAATATAATACTACTGCACAGTAACTATGATACTACTAATAAGATGCAGGGCTGAAAGCTTCTATGTGCTCAGATCTTCATAGTTCATGATAGTGGTAATACTAATAATCCATGTTAAAATGTTCCTTTTATTTACTGCTTTCTTTATAGACACTTGTAAAATGTTTATCATGTTGTTTCCATAATATTTAAATACTGCATACTTTATAGTTGTCAACACAACCTCAGAGAAGGGCAGGAATTAATTTAAAAGGCACAATTATGCAGGTTTTTAACACAAATATTGTACACGTTAAATTAATTACATGGAAGTACTTTAAAATTGCATTCACTTTAAATCAAAGCAGAGTCTGGCCCACACTGGTTCTGCACTGAGTTGCCCATTAATAAAATAACAAATTATGCCAGCTGACATCAGTAGAATGACTACTAGCAGGTCTTCTAGGTAAAAAAAAAAAAAAAAAAAAAAGTAACCCAAGTTTAACTTATTGTTTAAACTTCCAAGGAATTGTTATTATCTGATGATTTAGACATAGCTTGGAACTGAATTTTTCTCTATAAAGAATGTCCTTTCTTCTCCTTTAGCAGTTGAGGTTATCACTGGCTGTAATAAATAAAGTGATTCCAACTGAACTGTGTCTATGTACAGTGTTTTGATGTAGTGTAAGCATTATATTTTATTAAATTCAGTTTTGATTTCAATTGCATGTTATCATAATTTGAGACAGGCACATGTAGCTCTGTTGTAACTAAATGAATATTCAAAGTCTCCTACTAAGCATTTTTTTCATCTAGCATTTAAATATTTCTCCTTCAAAACGCTGCCCTCAAGACCTTGTATATTTAGGGATTTACATGGTGGCAGAAGCAATTTATTTTATATTTTTAATAAATGGCCCTTAAGGCACTTTGGACAGTTATAGTAGAATTAGCAGTTTGGTCACATTTAAAGTGTTCCCTCTGAGCAGCAATAACACAACCTTGTTATTTCATTATGAAATAGTATCTAAGCTTCATGTATGTCTTGTCAGGCTGCACTGAAAAAAAAATATATCTGATTGGTCTGATCTTTGCTAATGTACTGTGACCCCTGCTATTTTCAAATTGGCTCTGAAGTACTCCCTTAATGCAGCCACAGTAAAATATTCCAAAGAACCTCTTTTTGTAATGAAAATTCCATAATACTCACAGATATTTTTATGAAAAATTCTACAGTGTTGGATGATCGCAGAGATCCATCGAAGATTAGTATTATATGTGTGAAACTGTTTATTCTTGTTAAGATCTAAGCATAAGGTGGCTTCTTACATTGCTCTTCACATACTACACATAAATCTTACTTTACCGTGTAAGTAGTCAAAATAGCTGTTTTTTCCTCTTTCTGGGCCTAAGGTGATAGCAAACAAAGGCAGACTTTCATCACTTTAGCCAATACACAAGGCTTATAAACAAAATCACGTGTTTCAAGTTTTGCAGTTTCCACTGTAATCTGAAAAATGCATTATTTAAACCCTTGGGTCTAGAGCACTGTGTGTCAAATTTTCTCTCAAATATTTCCCCCTGTGTATCACATAGTTTCCAATGCTTTGAAAACATTTAGAGCACAGAGGATCCTGTCTGAGTGTTTGCTTGCTCCATACTGCTTGTACTGAATAATGAATTTTGTCGAGGAAATATGAGGAGGAAGCTGACCAAAGGAGTTCTCCTTTTCATGAACAGCATGAGAATGATTTGCCTCATAGAATAATCTTATCTGTCATTTCTAGAGACCCATCCAACAGAGGATCTTGTTTTTTAATCATAGAATGATTTGGGTTGGAAGCGACGTTTGAAGATCATCTAGTCCAATCCCTCTGCTATGGGCAGGGACATCTTTTACTGGATTAGGTTTCTCAAAGCCCCATCCAACCTGACCTTGAACACATCTCATGATGGGGCATCCACAGCTTCTCTGGGAAACCTGTTCATTATCTCACTGCCTTCATAGTAAAAAATGTCTTCCCTATATTCAAGCTAAACCTATCCTCCTTTAGTTTAAAACTCTTGCTCCTTGATCCCATGGTACAATTTAAAGTGGAAAATGCAAGAGGAGGAGCAGGGTAATAAACTTTAAACCTGTATAGAAATCCTGTATTGGAGATCACTTGAGCTACTAGCTTTGTATATTGAAAATACAGGCTGATATGGAAAGGAAAATGGCAAAAAGATTAAAAAATGCTTCTAATGTCAGTTTATTATAATTCATAGGAAGCTCAAATTAAGGCAAAATAGGCTACTGCTTTCTGATCAAGTGATGTAGGAAGAAAACAGCAACCTAAATTATACAGTACTGTAAAGAAATACTCATGATAGTTCCAACACCACTAGACTGTAGCAGTTGAAGCTGCCAATATACAATATAATTAAGTTTAGCATTCTGGGGGATAAACTGTGTGTGTATAAAGACAACTGAGCAATATGACACTGAATGTTCAAGAAGAAAAAATGAGTAAATATATCTAATCTTAACAGGTTATATCTAACCTAATATATCTAACCTCCAACAGACCCTTAATAAATAGGCTTCAAAGTGAAAAGTGTAAAATTAGAAATCCTTAGATTTGAAAAGGTTGATCCTATCATCTCTTAGAGAAGCTGTACCAATTTGATCAAAACCGGAGATAGAATAAAAATATATATATAATGTGATTGAATGGTAAGTTTCAGAAGATAACTTCCTCAGGACCGATGAATAAATAATATCCAACAAAGAATTGGGCAAATGCTGTAGTTCCATTTTGAGAAAACTTGAGTAGGAAATACAAAGATATATAAAATAAACTTTTGCATGCTATGGCACAACGGATGAAGAAAAATTCAAGAAAACTTAGACTGAGTAGATGGAAGTCATGAAACTGTAAAGAAGGGTAAAAGCACTACAGAAGACAGCTAGTATTTGGTTGCATACCAATTTCAATGTAAGATAAGTTATAGATGCTTCTTAGGTGGTAAAATTAGACAGCAGCATGAGAAATGAGAAATTACAAGAGGGCAGTACTTGACAGAATTGCTAACTATTGTATAAATTATTGAAGCAATCATCTTGCAAATAGAAAATAGTAAGTAAAATCAGGCAAAGGGAAAAGAGCATTGAGGGGTGAATCAGGTACGCAGAAAGGACTTGAAAAGGTAAAAAAAGGGAGTATAAGGGTATATAGTTGCTAATGACGCTCATTAATCAGCCTGAGTTGTATCTTTTCCCTTGGGTGAACTTAATAGTAGCCATTTTGAGACATATATTTTTGGTACGGAGTGGAAGAGATAATATATTGCAGGTGCAGATATTGCTTAAGACTAACCAGCTAATATCCATGTTGTTATTTTACATCTGCAAAGCAGTCACAAATTCTTGATTTGAGAATAGCCATTTGTGAGTGGAACATAAAGAACTAGGCATGCTCTAGTGTTGATCACTCTTTGAATGCCAACAGTACCTTCCACTTCACTTCTGGAACTTCCTCTAGTCAAATGCATCCTATATATTACAATTAGGGAAACAGATGCAAACTTCCTTCTGACTCCCCTTCTACTAGGAATTACCTGCAAAGAAAGGTAAAAGTTGTTTTGTGTTTACAGCCTGGTAAATATGTCTTTTGCTGTCAGTAGTCCCAGGCTGTAGGCTTTGTACTGACTTGACAGGTCAAGATCTTGGGCCTAATCGAGACTAGCTATGGCCTGCACTGTTTTTATCATATTTTAACAACTGTTAAGGACTAAATGACTCTTGTCTAGATTGTGTGAGTGGTGCCATGAGAAAGGGCCTGACCACCACAGGCACTTCCTGTGTGACAGACTGTGAACAGAGAAGAGGTGCAGATCAGCTTTCAAGTGATGACTTGGAGCAGTGATGTAGGAGCAGCCTGGGGTGAGAAAGTCACCATGCACACCCTTCTCCTCCTAGCAGAGTGCTCTGGTAGCTGCTGCCTTGCCCTCACAGCCACTAAGCCCCCACAGTCTTCTTAGGAAAGACAAGTTATTGAAACTCTTGACTTAAGGGCAAGAGCTAGAGGCACATATTAGGTTAGGCAAACCTAATGCCAGAGTGAAGGGGTGAATACTAGGAATTCTTCATACAGCAATTTTGCCTATCATATCAATGTACTTTGCTGTAGTAATTAGACTGTTAAAGCTATTAAACTGTTAAAACACTAACTGCATTATCAATAAATTTCTAACTCCAGGTTTATGCTTTTTTCCCATTTGCACAGAAGCCGACTTTGAGAAAAACAGAAAAGGCCTCTTGC
Organism: Nycticryphes semicollaris; assembly: GCA_013400055.1. Taxonomy (NCBI): domain Eukaryota; kingdom Metazoa; phylum Chordata; class Aves; order Charadriiformes; family Rostratulidae; genus Nycticryphes; species Nycticryphes semicollaris. Next base: position 397,160 of record VXBJ01004002.1, on the reverse strand, counting down.
TCGTTCCTGATAAACATGATTCTGAGCTCTTGATGAGGATATGGACATTATCATCCCTACTTTGTGTCTCATTCAGCTTTAATTATAACTATACAGGAATCTTGTTTATTGTTGGACTGTGGATACATATTCCATATGAATATGGATAAGAAGAACATGACTTTAGTTTGGGGATGGTCAAGGGTTCCCATTGAGCAGTGCCTATCATTTTGGTTCATCTCAAAACAAAAAAGTTGGGGAGGGAATGGGACTTACATGCTTCAGCTCACAAGCACAAAAATACTATGTGATCTTCAAGTCTGAAATATAGAGAGCTGAATTTTTGTGTATATACTCATGTACACATATTTACACATGTACACATGCACACATACGTGAATGAATAGAGAGCTTCAGAGGAAGAAGCGATAAAGGTATCTCCATTTAAAGTGTAACAAATGTGGCTTGCATTTGTGTTTTAAATATAGATAGAGTCTTTAAAAATCTATTGGTATAATCATGTGCTTGTCTTAAACAAATAATGTATTTGCTTTTTCCAACTGTTTCAGAGTTAATTCTTTATATGAGATTATTTGGAGAAGATTGTCAAAGAGTGAGAAGTAAATTAATGGTAATGATTAAAAATAAGGAACTAAAAAGCAGAAGCCAGACAATATGAGTGTAAATCAAATCTTTTCATTTGTCCAAAGGCTAACGGTTGTTTGATATTTTCCATGTCAAATTTTCTACAGTTAATTATATGGCATGCAAAAAGGGAAGAAAGGACTTCAGAGAAGCAAAATTTATAGTTGACACTAAATTATTGAGGCTAGTTAAGTATAATGAAGCCTGAAAACATTGTGAAGTAAATAATAAGGTTAGATGAATAGGCAGTAGGATGGGTAATGTAATTTGTTCCTAACAGATGTAAGAAAATGCTAACTGGAAGGAGTGATTGGAGTTGTTCATACCTGTGGCATTAAAAAGTAATTGTGACCGTTAAGGAAATAAATCCTACTGGCATTTAAGTTTAAAGAACTGAATGAAAACAAAGCTACATAAACAGTCTTTTCTTGTCATGTATCTGTAGTCTGAAATGTGTAGAACCAGCCAGAGTGAGAGATATGGGAGTAAACAGAAGGATGGGCCAGGGCACAGCAGGACCAGGAGCAGCACTGTGAGGCCTGGGGCCCTGCCTTCTCCCTGTGACAATCCCCTTTCCACAGCCATCAGCGAGCAGGGCTGAGGCAGGGGCAGTGGCCAGGGTTGGCCATAGCCTGGCCATCCCCAGGTGCACAACAGTGATGGTGGTCCCTGGGACAGGCCAGGGCTGGGGTTGGGCCTGGCTCGTCAGGTCAGGGGCCAAAGGTGGAGCTGAAAGATAGTTCCCAGGGAAGGGGGACAAGTTCCACCTTCTTACAGCCCTTTCCACCTACCACTTTTAAACCTCAACCTTCACCATGTAGTACCCTCCCTGCCTGCTGGGCACTGAGCCAAGGCCAAGTTGCCCCTTCCCCAGTGGCCAAACCCCAGCCGGGGGCAGTGGTGAGGACCGGGCCAAGACTTCTGGCCTGGTACAGAAATTTCCAGGTGCCTTTACAGGCAATAGGGAGTTTGACTAACAGACAGAGGGAAAATATTTTTCATTGTTTTTTATTAGTGACCTTAGCTGGATTAAGTTACTTTTCTCTGTTACAGAAAGCCTGTCTTGCATCCTTCATATGCTTATATACGGAGCTAAAATGGAACCATGTGAGTACAACTCAGATACTTTCAAATGCTGGTGTAGACACTCTTCTGAGATGTCAAGAGGAGATTTTGTTCAGAGAAGCTCAAGAGCACACGTCATCTTCATACTCAAATATAAATTCCTTAGTTGCTTAATTTAAATAAAACTTTTGCTATTGACTTTTAAGGACCAAAAATTCATTTTTAACAGGAGATGAAAAGTTGGCAGTTTCTACTTTAAATGAAAAAGATTTTTCTACAACCTAATTATGTAAATCTCTAGTATATTCCTATTGCAATGATAACTTCCATTAACTTACAAAATCTTGGGACAGAGCTTCAACTATTTTGAATTAGCATATAAAAATTGAAACCACTGCATTGGTGCTGATTTACCAGGAATCTAAATAGAATTTGGTTCCTTAATCATTGAGTTCATAGCTGTTTTTCAGACTGCATTAACTTTGTTAAACATCATGGTTCCAGTTTATAAGAGTTAGTGAAATTGTCCTGCAATTGATTTACCCTACAGCTTTAATAGAAAATATTCCTTCTTGTATTCTTACATGGAAAACATGCAAATTCATGATATCCAAATGACAAGGAAATTCCAGAAGGAAATAAAACCCTTAGTGCTTCACTTCAGGTTGGACTGTGTGGTCCAAAATAGACAATGATAATAGAAAATAAGATAACAGTCTGATGGTGATGTGCATTTACTTGTGAAACATCAAATAGATTTAAATTTCTAGCCGGATAACTCATAGCAGTGACTTAAAACCATGTCTTCCATTCTCATGGATGTGCACAGGTTGCTCTCTTCCTCAGTCCTGGCTGCTACTTTTGTTTCTGTAAATACAACCAATTTGCTCATGGACTACAATATGCACCATTTTTAAACGGGCAGTGTTTCAGTTGTGTTGCTGCTTATGTTCAATATTCCACATGAAAAAAGCAGAAAACTATGGAAACAGTTTTACATGTTTTCAAAATGGAAAAAATAAAGTGTGTCAAATAGTGTTGGATAATAAATGTTTGTTATCTTGGGTCAGACAACTAATGTTAGTATTTCTGTATCTTGACAAAATTTTGCTAATAGGAGTAAGATTTGGACAAGTTAATCTTTTAGGAGAAAGCATTGTAGCCGCAAAGACATTTTATATTGAAGAACAATAAACTGTTTATAGTGCCATTACTTAGCACCTCATACTCGTGCTACCAAGTAGTTTAAACCAGCAGGTNTACAATATGCACCATTTTTAAACGGGCAGTGTTTCAGTTGTGTTGCTGCTTATGTTCAATATTCCACATGAAAAAAGCAGAAAACTATTGTTTTGTTGACTTCAACTTTGTCACAAGTATTTTAAATCTGGATTTTTGATCAATTCAAGGTACAAGTTATACAAATACAGCAGTGACCAAGAATTTAAAAATTCAAAGTGTTTTGTATATTTTTTTTCTTTGTTCTACTCTATTTTCACAGTTATGTCGTAGAATGCATACAAGCAGGGCAGAATGACTACATTCCTAAGAGGGAATTTTTTTTCCAGACAGGTTTGAATAGTTCATCTTACATCTAGTGACAGAAATAGAACTATTATAGCTGCATTGCAGATGATAGCATTTCTCAAAGCAAGCNTTATAATATAATTTTTATAATATAATGATTTTTATTTCTCAATCAATATATATGTTCTGTATTTTTTCGGATCAAGGTAGGAATGTTAAATCAAACATTAGGCTTTTCTCCAAGTTTGTGAAATTTTCTGGGAATTCAGAATAGATACCAAATTTTCCTTCTATTTCCTCAATTAATTTTGGATATTTAGTGGGAATTTCTTTGTCTATACAGCTCTAATCACCTTACATTACTTTCATAGTTAATGAAGAGTAATATGTGCTTTTAGTGCCTGATCTTTTTTAAACCACTAATTTTAGATTTGATAGGCTGTGCCTTAGATGCCACTGGCTAAATTGATCAGGTTCTAGTGACTATAAATGTATTTAGGAAGACTCCCATCGTAAATCAAATGATTCCACCTTTAGTGACAAAGTTTATGTACCCCTTGACTGCCTGACTTGGCAGAAACAGATATTCAGTGTTAGTTGCAATTTCTGTTCATAGTAACAGAAATACAGTAATGTAAATACAGACCAAAATGGCTCTTATACTTCATATTGCAGGAAAATACTCTGAAATCAAACTCCTTCCATCTCAGGTGACTTGGCAGCTATTTTTTAATGTCAGTTTTGCTAAGATTTCCCTATTAATTAAGAAAAATAGGAAAGTTACAACTCATAATAACAGTAACCTATAGTAAACTTCATAAAAATATGGCAAAACTACTGAAGGTGACAATGAATGTCATCTATTGTAAATCCTAAATCTGCAGAAGTGGTAGTTCAAAATGGCATACATATTTTTAATCTGCCCTGTTAAAGAAATTAATTGCATGTGAGCTAGTTACATCATGAGTGTGTTACTGATGTGAATCCCCAAGGATGCCCATGTCATAGATGCATACATTTAGATGAAATCCGCAACAGTTTTCATTAGTTCTGTTAATCCTGAAACAATTTACTCTGTTCTAACCTTATTTATTGTGATCAAACTCTGAGTTTGATTCATTGCACTTTCTTCCAGTAAAATTTGAGATATCAGAATTCATTGCATAATTGAGTGAAAAAGGCAAGGGTGATGAAAAAAACCCCAACTCTTGCAACTCATCTTCTATGAAATCTGGAGATGACTGCATGTTAATTTACATTTTACTTACCTGGTATCCCATTGCATAGGAGAAACTGTCTGCTTAGTCACAAAGGTTTTAATAAAACATTTAATCTGAAATGTGCTGATACTTATTTGGTTCCAATGAGATTAATGGTGTGCTTAAAATTAAGTGCTTAGGGAAGGTGCTGCTATTAAAGTTTTATCACTTAGCAAAGAGCAAACCAACGAAAAATAAACATTCATGTACATGCATGAAGGAAAAAGGAAAAAAAAAACCAAAACAAAACAAAGCAGTATTTGTGCACTGTGTACAGAAAGTGAAGAGTGAATGTATATCCATTTGTTCTTTGGCTTGAGAACCTCAAATTTGCATGTTGTTATATCAATGATCAAGCTTTGTTAGGTCAAAATTTGCATTCAGAGAATATGTGGGGAGTCATCTCAATGTATACTCTCTAGTCAACATATGGAACAAATGTCAAGGTCAGCCTCTGTTGTGACCAGACTCTGAACCTCCTGTTCGTACCACAGAGCATGTATTAGTAGAAATCATTCCCTTGCATCTGTTGGCACCATTTGTATCTTTTCCAGTAGCGTCCAAGAGTTCATAATTTGGTCTTGAGGGTTGAGTAATAGATCTGTCCATGTAAAATAAACTGGTTTATGTCCTGTCCATCACCATTTCATTTTGATATATCAATTTTTCCTTCATAGGATTTTTTTCCCTAATAGTTTCTTTTTGCCCACAGAAAACATTCAATAGTGAGTGTAAATGCAGGTTAAATATATGTAAGTGTTTCTATTTCTGTTTTGTTTTGTTGTTGGGGTTTTTTTTTCATAATCAAGCGAACACAATTAGTTTAGCCCACTTATGATGTTAACAGTTTGTCATCCAGCCTGAAGATAATTATTAAGCCAAAGATAAACATTTAAACTAATTTTCTTTATGCTAAATTTTGCTTGGTGTATTTCTAGCTGACAACTGAAGCCTGATAAATGAGAGTAAATGCAATCCTAATGACTTTGAGAAATTTGTAATGATTAATTTATTCAGTTTTGTTGTGAAAGTTTTCCAGCCACAAGTGAGAATATATTTTAAGTAGGGTTAAAATGTGTTGCTATAATAGTGTTATAGTGGCTAAGGAAAGCAATTTGCAAAGAACAATAAATGCCAAAGATAGAAATCAAGTGCTCTGGCTATCAACAAAACAAAACACTAACCTAGCAAAAAGTTCATTTAGCACCATTCCAGATGGCTAGAATTTTCCACAAGAGCATATCTTTTGCAATCAGTATTGCAAGCATATGTATCTTTTTCTCTAATAAAGTTATGTCTCAAATGATTTCTGTGCAATTTGCAAATCTAAACCTTGATATTACACATTTCTAACAAGAATAATATTTCTTCCTGTATGTAGCTAGGCAGAAATACAAATGTAATATAAAAGGAATTGTAGTTTTCATGATTTAATACCAAATTGATAATGAACTGTTGAATGGAACTTGATCCTCTAGTGTTTTGTGCAATCACTCTATAAAGTGGCTAATTTGTTAATATGCTAATTTTCTACCTTCCTATTGGATATTCTGCATGAAAATGAAACTTGATTTTTTGTACAATAAGGATTCTGTTTCAGTGCTTTTAAAAATAAAATGAAAAAGTTACTGAAGTGACCACAGCATTTTCTGAAACACAGATAACTGTAACTCAATTATGGCAGCAAGTGAATTTGAACATCTTTTTGTGTGGGAAAACACATGTGTATTTAAATTTTATGTACTGGATTTCAGAGTTATTTAAGGTTTTTTAAAATTATTATTTTAATGTATGGTAGAAAAAAATCTAAAAGTTAGAGAAATACATCCAAGGAAAATCAGTATTCAGGGAAAACTGTGTACTACCTCTTTACTTCTAATGAATGTTTAATGTATCTTTTTAATAAATATATTGCATAAAGTTTGGTCTTTATTTTAAACTGTATAGGAATGTTCATTAAATTCTTTGTTTTGACAGTTTCCCCTCAGCAGTTGTGATCATTATTCCATGACATGTGACACTGTCTTGTATGTTGTCTGTAATTTAATCATTTGCATTTTTTTGCCCTTGTAGCAGTAACCTTTTCAGTATTCAATGGCAAAAATGGCCCCCGGGAACTTTCTGATTAACATGCAAGAACAAAGTGTCAAGGAAAGCATGTGCTAAGAGCATTGCATTCTGTGATTCGCAGTTTAAAAATGTGTACCAACTTGAGCATATCTGTCCATCACATGGGGAACTGCCATAACTCTGTAGGGAAGAAATGGAACCTCAATGTCAAATGAAAAAGTATGTTAAAGCTTACAATAGGAGAATTAAAAATAAAATATGATAGAAGGAATATGTTAAAAAAATAATTTTTAATAATGTCACTTGTTTTTTATCAACTGAGTATATAAGGTGGAACAGGGTACCAGAAAGAAAGACGTGTCTTTATACCCTCAGATGGATGAATTTCGTGGGAAGAATTCTTATTTAGATCTGTTCTACTTTTAGCTCCTTGTGCCGGTTTCCTTCATTCTGATCAGCCAAATTCAGACATCTGTCCCTCAGCACCTCTAGCCAGGGAACTGTACTGAACTGTTTATATTGAATTTTCAGCCACAGTTTGATTTTTCTCCTCTGTTTTCACAGTATCATTCTCCTTTCTTCTTTCTTTTTTGATACCAAAACCAGTTTAAGGCAACCCCTGTCAGTGAGATCAAATTACCCAAAACCAGAACAATTCAGTTATTTTCCAGTCTAGACAATGAAGCAAGAGTCCTGCTGTATTTGTATCTCTATGACATTACCCTTTGTCATGAGGTTTCTTACTAATCAATAACAATGAAATTATGGACAGTGCAGGGGAGTCAGAAAACTGTGTTTCCTGAAGTTTTGGTGAATGAATGATAGGAATGAAACTTGATCCCCCAAAGGAATTTGGCCATCTACAAGTTCACCCAGATTTTTTTAATAGCTTTTTGTGTGCATGGGATAATGAAGGTACAGACATTGAAAATATTATGGAAAAAAAGCCATGGTTATTGTGAGGAGGAGAAGAAAAGTGGCTGAGAGTTTTCAGGCTCCTACAAACTAGGAACATGCTGCAATCACTTTAGTATTGAAGAAGTTTCTAACAATAGAGAAATTGAGAAGCTAGAGTATTTAAACATTTATTACTTATTTTCCTAGGGAAAATAAGTATTTTTATGAAACAGCATTCTTCCCCTGCTCCCCCACACCCCCTGCTGCCAGGTGTCACCAAACACCTGTGTATATTAGCCAACAACTTTGGTGACACATTTAATAGAAACGAGCCAGTTGCATGTGCTGAATCAAACTAGCAAACAGAGACTGCAATTTGTTAAACAGATTTCAAAAGACACTAGAGAGGGATTATAAATTGCTGCTGGTGTCACTTTGATGTAATCATCCTGAGGTCTGAATTTCATCATGAAAAGTGCCAAACCAAATGCCAAAACCATCCTAAGCTCCAAACTCAAAAGCTTTGTCATGCTATATAGCTTCTTTGATCCAGATATTCTGAAAGAAAAGGAAAACACAATTTTGTTACTAGTATTTTTTTCAGCAAATCATTTCTGTGTAACCATGTACATTTGGTCCCAGAACATGTCACATTTTAAAGCAATTTATTATTTGTAAGTGAACTCACAAGTCAGTGACATATAAAAGTAGTGGTTGAGATGTATCAAGATATTAGTAGAGTAGCTTGCAAATTGAATGTTCTGTATGAGGCACCCATAGCTCTCAATGAAGTGAAACCAAAAGTTGATTTTTGTTCCCCCATCCATTATTTTCTGTTTCCAGTTCTAACTTGTACAAGAGTGGGGTTTGCAGTCCACCAGCTGCTTACCATGATCATAGAATCATAGAATCATTCAGGTTGTAAGAGACCCTTGGGATCATCGAGTCCAACCATCAGCCCTACTCTACAAATGCCTCCCCTACACCAAATCTCCCAACACCACATCTAAACACATTCAGGGATGGGGACTCAACCACCTCCCTGGGCAGCCTATTCCAGCGTCTGACCACCCTTTCCATCAACAATTCTTTCCTAATGTTCAGCATAAACCTACCCTGTTGCAGCTTGAAGCCATTCCCTCTCAATCTATCACTAATCACCTGTGAGAAGAGACCAGCACCAACCTCTCTACAATGCCCTTTCAAGTAGTTGTAGAGAGCAATGAGGTCTCCCCTCAGCCTCCTCTTCCTCAAACTAAACAGTCCCAGCTCCTTCAATCGCTCTTCATAAGATTTGTTTTCCAGGCCACTCACCAGCTNCCTAGCTTAGTGTCATCTGCAAACTTATTGATGGTACATTCTATATCCTTGTCGAGATCATCAATAAAGACATTAAACAAAAATGGTCCCAATACCAAGCCTTAAGGAACACCACTTGTGACCAGACACCAGTTGGATTTAACTCTGTTAGCACCACTGTATGGGACCATCCATCCAGCCAGTGCTTGATACAGCAGATTTCACTCTCATCCAGGCCATGAGCAGCCAACTTTTCCATGATTCTGCATGGATCAGATTCTGGTAAAAAAGAAGTTGTCTTAGGAACCCCACATTTTGTACTCTGAATTGGTGGGACAGGTAAGTTCAGCTTTTCAGTTTGTACCTACCCATTTTATTAAAAAAAAAAATAAAAATTTGAAAGGTAAATGAAATTTCTAAAAGAGCGTGTTTATGAAAATGGCAGTGGAAGTCCTTAGTGACAGATGAAATTAAATGCATGAAAGGAAAGCCTGTTTATATAATTTATATATGATCATATATGTCCACCTATAATTTTCTTTCATATGTATATAGGGATGGGAACATGTTGTGTACTTAACAGTGTAATTGCTTTGAATATATGCTTTGAATGCAAAATAAGCATTTAATAGGAGGGCATAAATAGTACATCTGTAAGCAATATTTTTCAGTGTGGGTAAGAGCATGTCCCAAAGTCCATATCCATGGATTATATGGATACTACCATCCATGTAGTAGTATGATACCTGTTATTTTGCTTGATATATTTCACTATAGTCTACATCGAAAGTTACTTTGCAATTAAATACTTGAGTTTAAAAGGCAAATTAGACATACAATAGGATTTTTGACCTTTTTTAGAGAATTCATCAGCAGAACCTTTCAGCTGGGTGTATATGTTAGTAGATACATATTTCAACATCATTTAAGTTTTTGGAAAACTCTCCTAATGCCAGCTGCGATTCTGGCTGAATGATGCAGCTTAGAATCATTCAGGTATTTCAATTTCCCCCTTTCTTCTTCATCCCCTAAAAAGAGAATTTCTCCAGTGTATGTCTTGGCTACATGGATTGACATCATAAATACTGAGATTTAGTTAGTGAGGAAAATCTGTTGTGTCATAATTCAAATTCATAAACTCAGTGAACAGAAATATCAACATATTTTCATCCTTTTTGATTAATATTGTCATTCCAAAATAGAATTATTGTGAATTTAATGTATCTGTCTTAGGTTGTCATTCCAGCATAAATAAGTATCTCCTCTGATGTCAGTGTCTTTGCATGGGAGGACTACTTAAAAAAAAGTATTTGAGTACTTTAGGCGTCATGTGGTATTTGCTGTTTTCCTTGAACTGTTTAGAAGTTTTAGTGAAGAAAAATCTGTGTTTTAGTGTTTTGTGTGGACTTCTGAATTACTGTAAGCTATATTTATATTATTTTTTTTTCACAAAATAAATCAGGGAGAAAGAAAATCTCTTAAACAGAGTTTTCATACTCTAATTTACATGGAATAACTTTGTGCTTCAGGCAGGGATTGCAGGCAAAGTGCTAAGTAACATGAGAAAAGGTAGCTAAATGCAGTCTGTAATTAACATTACTTGTCAAAAAGAGTTTCTTTAGGAGTGGAAATTGTTTGAAATGAGCAGTTTTAACTTCATGTTTGAGAACAGTTAAGTGGAATTTGTCAGTGAGATATTGCAATGAGGAACAGGAAGAGGTTTTTTGGTTTTTGTTTTTTTAAGTACTTTTCAAATGATAGACATAAAAGTAAGAGATCTGAATATGTCCTCTAGAGCATTTTGAAACTTTTTGCTTTATGTTGTGACATGCCCCTGAGAAGGGTATGTAATTTAAGAATCAGGCAGTGCTTTCTTTAAGACCTTAATGTCTTTGCTTAAATCTGGAATCCAATACTGCTCAGGATTTGTGTCCACTTGAGTTGCATTGGACTTGGAGTTCTCTAAGGGGAGAATTTGACTAGATTAATGTATTTAATGAAGACTTTGAGTCAGAAGGTGTGTGGGTCTTGCACATCTGCATCATGGAGTAAACCACAGATACGCTCCACAAAACTCTGTTTCAAATTAAGAAAGAAAATTCTGTCACTCCTATACCTCCAGACAGAGACTGAGAACTGTTGTAGTGAAGATAAAAGAGAGACAGCAGAGAAAACCTTTGCTTTTGTCTATATATTCACTGGCCAGTAGTGCTGTTTATTCTAAGCAGGTTAAGCAATGTACTTCCTGTATTAGTATATGTTGAGCATGTATTAAAGCACTACATTTTGTTAAGGAAAAACATCTCCATACACCCTGGAAAGCAGTGTAGTTTTATAGTCACTCATACTGGACTGCATGTGTGGCACAATTAAGCCTGAACATTTTGTGTAACTTCGCAGATTATCACAAGGTATTCAAAACCAGCTAGAAGCAGGTAGATAGGATTGGAATAAACTCTTGCAAATGTATTGGTTAAACTAAATTTAGAAGTCATAGGCCCCTCCCATGTCATATTTGCCTCGCTTTCAAAGCCATTCTTAAGTTAATACAGTTAAAATTTTCCCTGATTTTGGATCTTAAATGACTTTTCAAAAATTATTTGATTATTTAATTGGCCTAATTCTGAAAAATCTTTGCTGATATCTACATTAAGTGTTCTTTCTGAATGTCTCCCTTAAAAGTTTTTCTATGACAACTCTGAGCACTTGTACCTTTGTAATTCTCCTTCTCTCCTAAGTATTGTTAAAATAGCTAGCTATCTATTAGTCTAGTGTTGTGTTGCTCTGAATTCAGAGCTTTATTTTCATTTTAAAGTCAAAAGAGCAAGCTGTAATTTTTTTCACTATCCTATCCCCTATTTACATACTCAGCCAGGGAAAGAATGTATTTTATGCCACTCCTGTGTAATCTGTTTGATGAGACTGAAAATATAAAGGACAAAATCAGAATATGTTTTCAAAATCCATGGAATACAAAACAATCTCTTGGACCTTACCCATGAAGATCATCTAAGATCAGATGTTTGTAATAGTTTACAGAAATATAGATTCTGACCCACCTACTCTTCAAGTAAACCTCTTGAAACCGTTGGGGTACTGTGCCAAAAATAGAAGTGTTTGTAGCAGCTGTTGAATTGAATGAGTTGGAGTGCCTGTTGGGAAAAGCATGCAACAGTTAGAGACACAAAAATCAGAACAGCTGAGATGAACAACTAGAACAGTCTAAGAGTCCTGGGGTGTATGAAGAGGCAAAATTGCTGGATACATTACAAAGGACAGATTATGAGACACCACTGAATAGAAATCTATCCTGTTAAAATTATTAGGACCAATTGCAGAGTAAAGTGCTGTTTAACATGCACCAGCTGCTACTGCTTCCCCTGTCACATGGCACGACACATTCTGGGACCATCAAATTTCCCCAGTCGTGTATTCTTGTCAATATCTCCATTCTGCTGAACTGCTTTGGGATTTATCTTTTCATTTTATAACCTTTCTGAGACCTCTCCTTTGATTTCTTTTGTTATGTCTTTTGCTCTATCTCCTTCTTTTCTTCCATTCTTTCCAGGAGTCAACTTTACAGTCATTATTCACCTTATTAGCTACACTGGGTAATTTAGGGTGTATAATTAGTGTTAAGCAGTGAGCTAGGTCTTCACAAAAGCCTAAGCATATTTATTTTATAATTCATTTTAATCAATCAGTTACAATTTAGAGGCTTTATGTGTAGAAAAATTTGTGTGGTGGATTCAGCATTAGAAAACCAGATGGCAAAGAAGAAATTGGAAATACAGCAGATGGATAATGAATGGTATGCAAATTAAATAAGGTTTGAAGGATCTTGGGGTCTAATTGTAATTTTAAAGAGGGGGATACTTATTAAGTTCACTTTATACTGTTCATACCATATCTCATTATATGTATTTATTTTTGTTTATTTTACCTCTCATATGAGATTTTCTTGGTTTCTAGTTTGGAATATTTTCAAAAGTTCATTTTTAACTGAACAGCTTCACAAAAAATAGATATTTTCATATAATGCATATCATGCAGTTTCATGAAGGACAGGCTAGAAGTTTAGATTCTTCTTGTGCATAAGGATTTACTGTTTTGTTTAAGTAACAATATCAGATATTATTCTATTCTGACATTTATCAGTGAATACAAGGCATGAGGAAGAAATTCCTCTTATAGAAATGACTTTTTTTTCTTCTTTATTCTTTGTACCTGTGATTTCTGTGGAGAAAAATTACTACCCAACTTTTCCCACATAGCTTGCACTTACAATATATTGACCTGAATATTACATTATAGCAGATTATAGATTTGTTATGGAGCTTTGTTTACATTACACTTGAACCTATTTAACTGAAAAATCATCTTAAGAAAGAGTGAAGTTGATTTCTGTACATTATTTAATTGGCTTTTCATTTCTAACAACGAGGTCCATATCACAGCAAAGATATTAGCTTCTGTTTCTGGAGAGAGAAATGGATTAGCCACCAAATGAAATTGGACAGCTTTGAATTCTTAAAAAAAACCAACCCAATAACGTAAAACCCAACAAACTCCACCTTGAATTTAAACTTTGAGACTGTTCTACAAGAAATTGATTCACAGAAAGAGAAATATATTTTGGAATGCACTTAAAATAAAATGGAAAAAAAAAACCCCCACAAACAAATAGTGAGAATAAAACCCTCTATGTCTATAAATAAGCCAGTGCTCATTTTCAAACTGCCCAAAACTGGTGGTGAAAAAGCTTCCCTCCTAAACCAGTATCTATGGCCTATTCTTAAAAGTTACCAAAAACGTGATGTTTTTGAGAAGTTTTCTAGAACTCTATTAATTTCAGACTTTTCTCCTGCCTCTCCCATCTTTGTGGTACCTCAGTAACAGTTTCTTAAAGGAAAATTTATCCTTAAAACAAGAAGCACTGCAAAATGATTAATCAGTACATTGAAGGAGCACTCGCTAAAGCATGATTTTCTCATGAGTTTAAGGCACAGGCACATTTTTGATAGTAGTAGGACTTGGAGAAAACTAAAAAAGAACAAGACAGAGTTACCGTATGGCTAAGAGTATCAATAATGAATAAAATGGAAAAGCACTGTAGTTAATAACCTTATTCAAGAAGAAAAGTCTGATAAGAAAAACTTTGTAGTGTATTTCCACTGTGAAGTGGATGAGAAAGCTGATTTGAGTCAAGTAGGCACATGGACTCATTTCTTCTTTCATGGCAGAGATGGTCTTTACTTTCTGGGATGGTATAAAATAGCACATATAAAATATGTCAAAAATTGTAGGAATCACTAGAAAAATTCTTTCCAAATGACCTGAATTAACCCATCACAAGAACCCCAAATCAAAAGCAACCTCCAAGGACATCAGCTGTTAAGTTATGGTCACAATTTTTTAGAATCATCCCAAAATATCAAGTTGTATATGTAGATATAGCCTTAGTTAGTAGTTATGATGCATGGCAACAGATAAATTTAGGGAAAAAGCCAAGAGCTCCAATGATCCTTATAATGGGGATTTCTGAATTCTTCATGAACAGCAGTATTTTAACTTTCAAATTTAAAAAAGTCACATAACCATAAAAGTGTCAAACTTTGAAAAATCTTAATTTATTAACAGTATGGTGAGTTTAAATCACCAAAGCTTTGGACCTGAAGGTTGTTCATAGATATTATGACATTAGTATCTATGAACCTTATTACTGCAGGAACAGCTATTACTTCATCATGAGCATAAACTCTGATAAGTAGCATTGATTACTTTTAATTTTTTAGAATTATTTGTTTCAGTGTTTAGAGTATGGATTGTTTTTATTGTCTTGCTGGATTATGGACTGCCATTTTTAGATTAGTGTAGGCAGCTGGAATAATTAATATGAAGCATTGGTAGTTAAATTTCATACGAAAAGATCTCTTTTCTTTTAAGATTCCAGAAAAAGTGCATCGTAGTTTTTTTTCTTTATCTGTACTTACTATGGGTTATTTTTAAAAGTTCCAGTTCATGAGATAAGTACCTAAAAATGCAAAAGAAATATTTCTGGGAAAGTCAGAATCGGAAAAGAAATTGGACTACAAAGTCATGCAAATGTAAAACATGGACCTAAAGGAATATGTTTAAGTAGACAGCTCTGCTTACTAACACCAAGTTTTCCTACCTTCACCTCAAGAATTTTATTATAAGTAGTCTTGATTACATCTGTGAGGGCACATAAAGATTGGTAAAAATCCAATACAGTGCAATACTCTAGGATTTGATGAGGTGTATATAATAAAGAAAGCTATCAATAAATTTGTTAAATACAACGTGTATTACCAAACTCAAAGATAAACATCAAGCTTTTATAATAATAGTTAAAGATGAAAATGACTTGTTTATCTTTATAGTCCTCTCCAGATGTGGGGTGGTGCAGTTCCTCAGAGATGCTGTTTCAATCTTCTCTTTTCTTTGGGTGAAAGGAGGACTGATAAAGCAGGAGCATCTGCAGCAGGAACAGTAAGAGATTTTTAGTTTTCACAAATTTCCATCCAGGAGGAAAAGCAGCTGCAGATCTCAATGAGAAAAGACTTCAGGATGAGGGTTGCTGCTTGCTCTGGCTAGCAAGTAGCTGCTATGAGGGGCTGTAGGATGAAGAGTTCAGAGTATCAGGATGCACACTGACTTTTCCCCACCTTCTTTCACCAACACCTGTGAAATGCTACTCCATCAAAACCTCATTTCAAGATTAAGAGCTTTGCAGTTTCGTTTTACAGAACTTGTCTGAGAGGATATTGCTACAACCAATTTATCACAGTCCTGTAATTTTTTTTTTAAAATGTATGCCTATGTTCTACACAGCATAGTGTATATACTGACGTTTTCTTGTCAGAAAGTATTTCAAATAATGACCATTGCAGATGTGCGGTTTTTTGAAAATCTTTTCTCACAAACTCCAAATTGTCAACCTGTTAGTACCTTTTTAATGTAGTATCAAAATTCAGCTTGTCTATAATTTATTATGTTATAACCCATCCCACTAATGTTTATGTATATATATAATTTACTAAATTAATATGTAGCTATTGCAATCAGAGTTAAAATAATTGGTTCCAAAATCAGATAGCTTGTTTACATAGGTACATAAAAAGAAAAGGAAATGTTAAATAATATTCATTGTAAAGCCAAAAAATCCAATTTTATGTTTCAAAATATCTGTCACAGTAATAAATGTGCATAAGTATAGGCAGGGCTAGTTTTACTGGAAAGGCGATACCACAATCACAAGTCAAAGAGAAACTAGATGTAGTATGTTGGTATGTATTTTAACTGAATGGTTTAGACAAATTCTGGTGTGTAGTTTTGACCTATTCCATTATATACTTCACTCTGGGCATAGACATTCTTATCCGAATCCAAGTCTTGAAAAAAGGCAATTCTCTCCAATTTGTCTCATTTTATTAAATCGGAGTGCAAATAAGTTTTTGCATAAAGTAACATTACATTACAGAACTCTTTGCCCTAAAATGTTATATAAGTCAAAGTACACTTTTAAAAATGATGAAATTAATTAATGGAACAAAATACTTTTTAAAAATGCAAATATATCATGAAAACACTCTTTTAACAACAACAAAAATATCCTGTTCCTCAGGTATTTGGGGTGAGAGGCTGTCAATATAAGAAATATCACTTTTTTGTGTTTTTATTCTCTATTCATGTCATCTTTATTACTTAAATCATCATTAGTCAATTCCAGAGACAGTATCCTAGACTAAATGGACCTTTAATCTGACCAAGTTCAGCCACACCTTTCTTGATAGGTACGTCTAGATGTCTCAACTTGGAACACGGAAAAGATTCACTTATTATCACCACATTATGACAGGATACTTCATGCTCCCTGCATATTTTATTAAAGAAGCTGTATCTCCTTATTTCAACTCTACAGATGCTAAATGAAATTTTCTATTTTCAGTTATAAAGTAGCAGTTAGATTGGCTCTGAGCGGTAAAAGAATTCCTACTGCTTTTCATCTCCTGAGTTGTCCAGCTGAAAACTCATATTTGAAACACATCCCCAGTATGCTTTATGTCATTATTGGTAAAGCTAAGACCATGAATGACTTTGTATAATGATAGCAATTTACTTGTATGTAATTTCCCAGTTTATTCCAACAGTGAATTTTGAATCTGCACGCTTCACTCGTAAATATTATGCCATTGTTTGGCTTCCAAGTAAATTTTCATAATTTTATATCTGTCTTTAGGCAGGAAGGAAAAATCAAGACCTTATCAAAGAGGAAATCCTACTGTAAGATCCTCGAAGAACACTGATAATTTGGTCATCATAGTGACCAGGGAGAATTAGATTGTGTGTGAATCTTGCTAGTAAGGACTGGCCTGATAATAAGCCTGCTAGTCAGACTTACTAGCCTGACTAGTTACTTGTTTAAAAGGATAACCAAAAAGATATTGAAGTGTTTCTTTTAACTTAATTTTAAACAATATTTGAACTGCAATAGTTCATATGATCTGAGATTTGGGAATACTTCATATATAAGGAAAGACAATAAAACACATTTAAAGAATAGTAATTCAGAGAAATTCCTAGATGCATCTGCTTATTTCTTCAGTTGAAGGAGAAAAGTACAGTTAGGATTTAGCAATTGCTTCATTTAGATGAGTACATAACATTTCCTGTTATATATCTGTGGTAGATCCTCACACTACTCTCTCACTCTCTCTCTATCTATCCATCCATCCATCCATATCTAATCCATCTATATCTATATCTATATCTATCATCTATATCTATATATTATATAGATATATAATGCATATGTAAATATTATTGTTCATTAACTAGCCCAGTAACAAATACAGACTTGTGCAGAGGAGAAGGTTTTTGTGGCATTTTTAGAAAATGAATGGAATCTTTTGAAATACTATCATTTCCAATTTCTAAGAGGTTATATGCATAAGTCATGAAATTATGATCTGCTAACCAACTGAATTGTTTGCTGACATTATCAAATACTATTAAAATCTTAGAGAAGAAAGCCATTAGAGAAGGAATAAAACAGTGATATTTAAGGGAATTAGGGCCATGGGGATTTATACATGAAGGATTTTCCTTGCTGTCAGGATAGATATTAAATAGCTTGTATTCACTCTGCTCAAAACAAACAAATCCTGTGACAGGTTAGCCTCACCTCCACTGCTTAATCCTAGTTGGCTCAGCACCTAGTCCGCAATCCTTGACAGCTAAGGGGACTCTTGTGTAGGATAATGTGCACACCCTGTTGGATGTTTTCTTCTTCCCACTCTGCATTATCAGAATCTAAACCAGAAGTTTGTACCCTTCTCAAACCTGTTTTGAGTCCTGTGTAGCATGTTACTTTCTGCTGCCTCTCTATTTGTTCTTTTCTGCTATTGCTCAAGTGGACATCTCATCTTGACCACATCACTGGGTGTGTTACTTCCTCGTCTGTTCTGGAGACCTACAAAATGGGAGGGTGTCCTGCTTGCCAAGACCCTGGCACAAAGACACTTTGATGATGATAGCTCCCAGGGGGAATGAGGTTGTGCGTGTACCTTTCAAATGCAGAGAATCACATGTAAGGCTCTATGCCAGCATCAGTATCACAAGCAAGATTGAACGTATCCTCTTAGGCCCTAATGCCATCTGAAAAAGGGTCACTGCTGAACCTCTGAGACTTGTCAGCCACAGCTTTTACTGGCTACTGAGAAATCATTTCTCCATACACCTGATTACATGAGAGGTCTGAAAAGCTCCACTAGACTGTTGGCCCATGAGTAGTCTTCATCAGCAATTTCTCCAGATGCCTTTCGGGGCTTTTGTGAATGGGATTCACTTTCCCATGTGGCATCCCCTATAAACAGATTAAAGACCCCAGCTACAAGGTCTCCGTCTCTCAAGCAAGAGGTCAAAGACTGCCATAGAGGAGTCATAAATGGAACAAATGTCTGTCCTGGCTCCATGTTTGATGTCTTGGTCCTTCAAAATCATATTTTTTACCATCCTGGCAAACCAAAGATTCTACTCCTGTGACTGTATCAACCATTCCCAAATTTTGAGGGGAAAAAAAAAAAGTGTGGGATAGTCACAGGGGTGTAGTTGCATCTCAATTGCATGCTTCTGAGACAGCTGAGACAGAGGAGAGGTACCACAAAGTGATACCTTGGTAAGCCTATAGTGGATGTATCATCAGGGGGGAAAGAGGGGAGAGAATGAAGGATACATGAGGCAAATGGCAGGGTTGTAATGGCTTCTTTACTGGAGTTGCTTCTTTACCAGAATCTGTAAAATCAATAAGTACTCTCTCCAATAGCTGCAGTCCTTTGTTTCAAAATTCAGTGGGAGTGACTGGGTATAGGTTTTTTTCCACCTGAGGAGCAGAGTGCCACTGTGAAAGAGTACTTCTCCTCTGACCCATGCAGAGGGGATACCTAGCAGTTTATGTCTGGGCACCATTTGTAGATGTTCATCTGGTTTTGACAATTGTAAAAGTGCATGGCTGTGGTTTATCAGTCACACTTTCTTTTTCTTGGCCAGCAAAAAATGAACTGTGGTGCAGCTTTTTGTCACACAGACGGAAACTCTGAATGTAAAGTCAGGTTAGCTAGTGATGGGAGGCTGCCAGGTACAGAAGCTGTTGTTCCCCACTGTATCCTGCACCCTGCTTGTTTTAGCTTGTTCCCTGTCACACTTTGTCTGCACTCAAACAGAATCTGTATCTCCTACCCCCTTTCCTCCTTGCTCTGTCTCAGTCAGACATGAGGAAAGCTGAACATTTGCCACAACTGCTTTCTTGTGATGGTCCCAAAGGATCTGCTCTGGTCATGTATGCCAAACTGCACTAGACCTCTAGCTGGCAATCATCATTAACAAGCTAGTCTTCAGGGATCCTTGATATTTGAATTGACATGGCTGGCAAAGTGTTCAACCAGTCCAGCCACTTCCTATGAAGCAGAGGTTTGATCCTCCCAAACATAAAGCCTCTGTTTTTCCTGTGCAAACAGACACTTCTGGCTTCATGTTAAGACATTTTTTGCTTCCTTTTTCAGTGAACCAGATGACCTGAAATAATGAATGCTGGTTGGAATAGGATCATGGCTTTGTAGCAAAGTACAAAGAATGCAAGTTACGTTGCCCAGGGAGTGATATGGATAGCTGTGATCACACTGAATTGTAGTGCTGCTTTTGAAGGACTATCTCTAAGTATAGGATTCCTTTCCTGTAACGGTCATATACACATTGTCTGTACGGAACGACACATGAAGTAACCTCTGTCTTGGTAAGGTTTCTTTTCAGAAGGAATTAAAGGTTTTCTCTCAAAAACAGCCCAGGAGCTAACTAGCATGCATAAAGTGTGGAATATCAGAAAAGTGTGACCAAAGACTAAAACAAGACATTAACCAAATTGACAGGGTAGACATGGCTATAATTTAGAGAATTTAGAAAATAAGTTAATATTTTGTATCTTCTAGCAGCACCACTTATTGTTGCAATCTTGTGTCTTCTCACACAGTGCATCTCACATAACAATAATAGAGATAATTATGATAATTATAATAAAAATTAATAATACTTGCCCTTTTTTTTCAGTGGATTTTAAAGTGCTTTTCAACATTGACTAATTAAGTCTAACAATATGCTACGAGGTGGGTGACAGGTGTTTGTTCATCTATCTGGATCATGTCACCCACCACAGTAATATCGCTGCTTCTGCTTAAGTCTCATTGACTTCTAAATTATCATCATAGTTTTCAGTGGATAATTTTCCTTCATTGTCTGCATAGTGTGTTGAAAAGTGGAAGTCCTTTTTTACATGATGTTTGTTTTTGAGAACATTGGAAATTTACATGGAGAAGGAATGGGAGGCTGTGCAGCTATGTGAACCCAGGCATGCTTACCACATAAAAAGATGCAGAGTTATTTTGGAAGGGAAGCATTAAGAACCCCTAGACTATTCAAGAAAATCATCTCTTAGATGACTCACCTGGACAATGTATTTCGAGACTGGTTCCCTAGACAAAGAAAAAATAATCCAGGTTCTAATGATGCTCATACATGCACATGGAAAAAACATCAGGTGTTATAGAAAAAAAGTTTTCTTTTTTATTTTTTTTCCTCCTCTGCTTCTTTTCACCTGCCCCCTTAAACATATATGTGCACGCGTGGTACATTTATTTTATTTTCAGATATTAACTGAGAGATTATTCATACTGAGGCAAACTAATCCAGGATGCAACCTGTTTCTCCTAATAATCGTAGCATAATCTGGACTCTTTGCAGCAAAATAAAGGGTTTTTGAGAAGGATATTATATGACAGATGCTTGATTAAATTTTTAAAGGGTAAAGTGGAGGATGTAGGGTAAATTTTCTGAACAGTGTACAGAAGACTCAACACAAATCACATTATTAGTTTACAAGATATGTGGGTGTTAAGTAATAACAGGATTCCTACACAGACATTTCTAATATACTGATGTACAAATTTACACCCATGCATTCAATGAGTTTAAACACTGCAAACTGGAATCAGTCACTCAGTTCTTATACAGTATCAAAATTAATATTATTCCTCATTTTCTGAAGTAAAACACCATCGTTTTTAAGAATAGCACAACATAGGCCCTCAGGAAATGAGTGATGAGAACTTTGAATATGGACAGCATATTGGGCCCAAATTACGCCAGATCAGACAAGCATCTTTGCCCGGGAGAGCACTTATGCATCTATCAAGTCAGAAAGTACTGAAATCAAATAGTATGTAAATAAACACGGTCCTGAACAGGGTGAATTTGACCATATGTGTCATATTTCTTCTCAATTGATAGTCATATTAGTGATTTTTCTTCCTTGTAAGTATTGCAAGTTGTAGGAAGACTGGAGTACAAATCCTCCCATGCAGCCGATCAAAATAACATAGGTGCTACTAGAATGTCTGGGTAATTTTGAATTACCATATTTCCTGAGATAGTAAAAGACCAGAGAGATAGTTGGCATCTAAAATGGAGAAAAAGTATTTTATGATCACTAACATAAAAAGGTAAGGGAATATCAATTAATTAAGAAATGAAAATCAAGTGTCTCTGGCTAGTATTAACAAAATTGTAAGGATTAGGTTTTAATAAAAGTAATGTAGATGAACCCCAAAACTTTATAACATTTTTTTTATATCTTTAGAGGTTATATATCTTTCCTCAAAAGTCTGAAAAGGTTCAGAGTACCAATGAATCTAGATTTTAAAAATTATTTAAAAGTACTCTTACTGGATTGTAAACACATTATAAATTACTTAGCTTACTTAAATATTAAGTTTTAAATAAGATTATTTCTAAAACTATATATATTCTTGCTATATGTAATATATTGTTAAAGCACAGTGCCTAAGAGAATGGCATAACAAAGTTGAAATTCAGTCCATTTTAGTGATTTTCTAATACTTATTGGAAGAAAAAGCGACAAATGCTTTTCTGCTCATTGCAAATGTATCCACAGTTTCATAACTGTAATACTATCTAGTATTTTTTAAGATGTCCACATTAAATAACTGCTGAAAACCAACTCCTTTCCTTCAGTGTGGCCCTGGTAAAGTGTTCTGATAGTCCACTCTCAGGAACTGTGAGCACAGAGAACTAGTATTTTAATTTGAAAAAAAAAAAAAAAAAAAAAAAGTAGTAGTATAAGCAGAGTTTTAACTTGTGTCCTGAGCATTTGGAGAGTTTCTGACTTCAGCCTTAATTTGTCTTGCTAAAATTCACCTTAACTTTTGTCAGAACAGAAAAGTTAGGAGAGAAGGTCCATGATGATGGACTTTGTTAGTCCTTGAACTAGAAGAGTTCAATTATAACTCAAGGTATATCATTCAACTAGAAAACCTTGTTTATCTGTCTTTACACATTCAGATAAAAATATAGTAGCATAGGACCTTTCTGATGGCAACAGTAAAAAATATCTGATGTGGGGTTCTTCACTCTTCATTTTCTTTAGGTTGTTGGTTGCAGAATATTAGGAGGCTTCTTTCCAGATGTATTGCATTTTTGAGTTAATATGACATGTCTAAGATTTTCCCTTGTATATAACAGCCTTCAGTGTACAATAAATGGCCTAGGCACTGATACGTGAAGGCGTCCCCATTCTGAACAACTCTTAAAGTATTTGCTTAATGTTCTGCATAGGAGTGGAGTCAAGCATATGTTTATGAGCTTTCAGAATTCAGGCTCAGTACCTAGCCTAATACCTGAAAGAATAAAACTCCATGTGTCATTAACCTTCCTATCCTGCTGTCATAAAAAAGAAGATCTAACTGATCAGTTTAAATTGTGGTGACTGGCAAAAGATATAGGATTAGAAATGAAGCCAACAGCAAGTTTAACGCTAGAGACTCAATGTAAATCATACAGGGTTTTTAGCAGAGTTATGATACATGCTGTCGGAGACACTCTAACAGTCATACTTTCCATAGAGGACTGAAGTATACTTTTTTCGGTAGCTGTTGTATCTCCTTTATTGAAAGAAGCAATATGAGCAATTTCTAATTCTTTAAGAAGTGTTAGAATGCAGAAATACAAATATTGATTTAGAAGGCAGACATTTTCACAAGAACATCAGTTATTTTAGTCTGTGAAAAATATATAGCCTGCCTTAAGCATCCATATAGAGCTGAATTAGACCTCCTTAAGCTAGGGAGATAGTAGTTTAGTTTTAATCTCTTTTTCTTGCATTAGTTTGTACAACCATCTTGCCCAAATCAAATGAAGATAAATTTAAACTAGGAAATGTAACTCAACAATTGCACCTTTTGTTTTAAGCTGAACAATGAAGGACATAATATAAAAAAAAAAAGTCCAAAATGTGACTTGATTTCATCAGAATTCATAAAGTGGGATATTATCTTTTAATAACTATATTGAAAACAATTAAGTAAATGCATTTATAGACTAATTAAATTAATAGACTAGTTAAAATATATTTTTCCTCTTTTATTTTCTTTATGAACTAGTTTCAGAAGTAACTTATCCTTTTATAAAATATTTTTCCTAATTCCCTACTAGAAATAATATATATAACATAAACAGTCTACTACTTTAAATGGTATTTTAAACATTTATTTTGTTAATTCTTTATTCTGTTTCTTTTCTTTGTTCTGAAATCTATATATTTATGAAATTGTACCTTTCTCTACTTAATATAAAAGCCCTCTCCATATCAGTCATGTTTTCTACTTTTCCTCGAATCTTTTACCCTGTTCCAATGCATCTTGGTGTTGTTATTAATTACCACTGCTGGTAACTAAGGCTATCATATGGGGTGGGGGGCATTACCTGTTTTGCAGCATTCACAATTGAAGCAGGCTTATCAAAGGAGATACCTGAAGTACAGGTATCATTCAGTCCAACCATCTTGATGACCCCAAGGGTCTCTTCCAACCCGAATGATTCTATGATTCTAAGATTCTATTGTCCTTCCATTTATTCGTTGTTTAACACTGGGTCTGTACTTCAGGTATTAAATAGGTGCTAAACTACCTATAAGGTAGCATATAAGCATGTAACATGACCATGTAACATGTATCTAATTCTTTCCTGTTCATCCATGAAAAAACAGGAAGCTCAGAGCATCTTAAGCTATTGTTTTCACTACCTTTTATATCCCTTAAGTGTACAAGACTTACCCATAACTGCTCTCTAGCTTTGGCCTGGGTCTGTCCTGACCTCTTCAGTGACTTGGTATATTCATTTCCATTTTAGAATCTCTGTTCCTATAGGAAATCTGGTTACAAAAGAAAAAAACAACCACCCAAAAAAACACATGAAAAATTCAAGTATCGCCTCCATGTTCTTTGTCTTCAAGTCTGCTCTTTCTTTGGAACTGTACTTTTGCTTATCTTACTCTGATAGGGAAAGCAATTAGATGAAGAATTTTAAAATTAATGTAACCGTGTAGCACTTCTTTCTCAGTGTCAATAAAAATATTCCCTGATACAGCATAGTTTGTTTAGTCCTTTTGTTCTTTTTGTTTTGAATTGATAAAAATGAAGGCTTTTTATATCTGTTAGATGATTTAATATGATATTTTGCATGATAAAGCCATCTGGTTTTATGCACTTACCCCAATATTAGGTTCAATAGTTTGTACACAGGAAAACTAGGTTTTCCAGAAAGGCTTTTAGACTTGATTGGAAATCATCATGGTATGGAAAATCCATAAATTCGCATAGTAGCTTGTTCTGATGTGTAACTATTTCACCATCAATTCTATGGGCCTGAATCATTTAAATGAGCATAACTCTAATATACTATCACGACTTCCTGGCATGACTCTTCACTAGAGTAAAAAGCTCACTGTTACCTATGATTTTCCCTCAGTAAGTATTTATTACCAATCACCAGTCTTTCAGTATTGTCATCACATAAATGTATGAGACAGCTTTCTAGTACGTGTAAAGCATTTTTTTTTCACTTGTCATTTGTATGACATGCATCCCTTGTTTTCAACATCCATTTTGAAATCTGGGCAGGCACAATGGGATATAATCTTTCATTGTCACCTCTATCACCATTCTTTATGAAGATAAAATTCCCAGATCAATTCTACTCACCATTCAACTGTTTATGTTTTAAAAGATTGGGTTAGCTTTTTTTCCCAACCATTTTTTGTTGTTATTTTTTAAGTTATAAGATTGTGTTGAAGTAGTTATCACTTTTAAAATCTAACCCATTTTCAAAGTACTTGATTTGCAGAATATATAGCATCCCACACTGTAAATATGGTCTGCTTTTTTGTTTTGGTTTGCTTTTTAAGATCTGTAAAAATAACACATTTTCTCGACAGGGTTCGTCATACAAACTAATTCACAGGCCAAACCTAATTGCTACCAGGTACAATGTATCTGCCACAGAATGCTATAATCTGAAAGAACAGAAATTTATAATGCTCTTTCACACATTCCTTGTAAGAATGTTTTGGGAAATCATTTCCCTTAACAGTTATTATAAGGAGATAACTGAAGAATAACTCCAACTCTTCTCCAATTCTTTTTTGGAGTCTAATGCTATTCTCAGATGTGTTTTTGTCTTTAGACAATGTTATGGAAGTGGAAATGCATTTTGCATTTCAGTAGTTACACTAAAACTTGATCTAGTCACTACTACTGCTTCTATTCACTTCATGTAATGAACTTATGAGAAACTGTATGTGGGGAAAAACTATAGCAATATACCCAAGAAGAATCAGGGCATCTGGTCTGGAATCAAGCACAGATGGGTATGTATGAACCTTGCGTGCTTTTTGTGTAATGCTGGAGAAGAAAACTGTGTCACATCCAGCTTTCCCAGACTTGTATTTCAGCCTTGTTATGACAGCTAACAGCTCAAATACTAGAGGCAAATTTCTTCTGAGAAACACCCTTTAGTATATTCTACATGGAACATGAAAATCAACAAACTTTATATCACTGTTTGAAAATATACTGAAAATATCATCATGTTGCTTGGGGACTTTCTGAAAACAAGGGCTAAATGTGTACTTAAAGTAAATTTGTTAGACACTACAACTCTGTCTTGAAGATCTAAATGTCATCTGCTTGGTTGAAATGAGATTGGACTGACTGCAATGAACTGGTGGTTATGCCTTTGCAAGTGAGTACATCACAGCAAGAGCAGCCTCTTTTGTAAAGTGGTGGCAGAAGAAGGTTACTACATAATTTGCTAATAGTTCTCACATATCAGTATCAAACATGTATAGCTTGAATTTTGTGCTTATATGCATCAATTTTCTGACTTTCTGGATGTCTAGTTAGAGATACCAAGATACCAATTCTAATCTATAATTCCTGGCATTTCCTTAGGGGTTTTTTTTTGTTTTGTTGTGTGTGTTTTTTTGGTTTTTTTTTTT